>VBSM01001124.1:4638127-4663564 GCA_008086735.1 Cheirogaleus medius
AGGCCTAATAATAAGAATCTATCTAGAACTTAAAAGAATTAACAAGAAAAAAATGGGTGCGGTGCGCACCACCTGGGGATTGGACACGCTTGAAGCTCTGACACATCGGGGGGAGAGGGGTGGCAGGGGCAATATATGTAATCCTAACAATATTTGTACCCCCATAATATGATGAAATAAAAGGAAAAAAAAGAACTCCAGGTTCAGATGGTTTCACTGGTAAATTCTAAACCAATTTTATATAAGCCAATCTTATATGAACTCTTTCAGAAAACAGAGGAAAGGGGATACTTCCCAACTCATTATATAAGGTCATTCCACAATATTACAAAGGTATTACAAAACAATTAAAGGAAATTTCAGACCATAGCGTCCATAAAAATAGATGCAAATATATGTAACAAAATTAGCAAATTATACCCAGCAATTATGATCAAGCAGGGTTAATCCCAGTATTGCAAGTCTGGTTTAACATTTAAGGATCAATGTAATCCATCACATTAACAGAATAAAATTGAAAACTACATGATCATTTTAATAAACATAGAAAAATCATTTAACAAAAAAAATTCATTTTGGATTTTTAATAAATACCCAGAAAACCAAGAATGAAAGGAAACTTTCTAAATCTAATAAAGGGGATCTACAAAAAGCATACAGCTAATATCACACTTAATGGTAAAATATTAAACACTTTCTTCCTAAGATCATAAACAAGGGAAGAATGCCCATTCTTTTTACCTCTATTTAACATATGGAAGTTCTAGCCACTGCAAAGAGACAAGAAAAAGAAATAAGCAATAAAGAGATCAGCAAGAAAGAAGTAAAACTGTCTTTATTTGCATATAGCCTGGTTGTTTATAGAGAAAAGCCTAACAATTACTGCACTAATAATAAATGATATTAATTAACAAGGCTGCAGTATACAAAGTTAATATATACATATATAATGTATTTTATATACTAATAAAACAACTGAAAACTAAAAAATATTTAAATCCAATTACAATACCACCAAAAAGTATAAAATACCAGAAATAAACTTAACATAAAATGGAAATAAGACCTCAACATTTAAAACTATATAGAATGCTGTCAAAAAAAAATTAGTGCCCTAAAGAAATGAAGAGATGTACTATGTTCAGAGATTGCAGAACTCCATGTTGTTTTGATATCAGTTTTTCCCCAAATTGATTTCTAGATTCAAAAGAATCATAATCATAATCCCAAAATGGTTCTTAAATAAATTTTGACAAATTGATTATAAAGTTTTTACAGAAATAATAGAGGACCTAGACTGTCCAAAGTGATCTTATAAAAGAGTAACCAAGTCGGAGGACTTACAACTATTTGACTCCAAGAATCACTGTCCAGTTCCAATCGGGATAATATACCATAGCTCTTAAGGAACAAACAGATCAAGGAAAAAGAATGGAGAGCCTAGCAATAGATACACACATTTAATGATAATCTGAATTTTGAAAAGTCACGAAAGGAGTGTGTTGGAGAAAAGATATAGTCATTTTAACCAGTGGAACTGAAATAACTCGATATCTTTATGGAAAAAAATGACACTCAATCCATACAAAAATTAATTCAAGATGAACCATAGACCTAAATGTAAAAGCTAAAACCATAAAGCTTTTAGAGGAAAATACAGATTAGCTTTCATAGTTTGGGAGTATGTGTGCAGAGGCTTCTCAGGTTACAGAAAGCAATAATTATGAGAGAAAAATTAATGAATTAAACTCCATCAAAATTAAAACCTTATGCTCATGAAAAGATATCACTAAGAACATAAATGAAATTTACATGCAGGAAAAAAATATTTAAAAACCTTTATCTGACAAAGGACTTGCATCTAAGATTTATAAAGCATACCTGCTACTAAAGAATAAGACAAATATCCCAATTTTTTAAATAGGCAAATTTTAAACACATACTTCAGAAAAGATGTAGATGTAACCAATAAGTACATGAAAAAGTACTCAACATCATTAATTGTAGAGAAATGCAAATTAAAACCAAATAAGAGAGCACTACATGCCCACAAGAATGGCTAAAATTAAAAAGCTCAATGACACTAAATGCTGGTGAAGGTAAGGAGCAACTGAAATTCTTGGACGGTGATGACGAGAGTGTTAAATGGCACAACTACCTTGCAAAATCAACTGGCAGTTACTGATAAAATTAAACATACACTCGACCCCACAATTTCACTCTTAGGTATATATCCAAATGAAATAAAAACAGGCTTTTAGCAGTTTTATTCATAATAGCCCAAATCTGGAAACAGCCTACATGTTAACAAATAAACAAATTGTGTTATATTCATACAATAGAACACTACTCAGTATTTTTTAAAGACAACTGATGCATAGAACAATTTGGGTAAATCTCAAAAACATAATGCTGAGTGAAAAAAAAGCCTATACAAAATAATATAATTTCTATGATTCCATTTATATGAATTTTTAGAACTGCAAGCCTAATCTATGGTGGAAAAGAATCACAGCAGTGATTGCCTCTGGGCATTAAAGATGGAGATTAACTGAGAAGGTGTAGGAGAAACTCCCTGAGGTAAAAATAATGTGACGTGTGTACATTTTTGGATAAATGGTGTGGATAAATAGGTGTGTACATTTTTTGAAACTCAACTAATGCATACTTAAGATTAGTGAATGTATATGAAAATTTTACATAAAATTATAAAATATTACATAATAATGATGTATATTATATTAGATAATACTTTATATTATCTGCTATAGTTTCGATGTTTGTCTCCACAAACCTCATGCTAAAATTTGATCCCCAAAGTTGAAAGTGGGGCTTAATGGGAGCTATTTGGGTCTTGAGTGTAGATCCCTCATGAGTGGATTACTCTCCTCCCTTGGGCGGTGGCGGCGGGGGGGTGGTTAGTGAGCTCTCACTCTGTTAGTTCCCAAGAGAACTGGTCGTTAAAAAGAGCCTGGCACCTGCTCTCTGTCTCTCTCCCTCTCTCACCATGTGATCCCTGCACACACACCAGCTCCCCTTCACCTCCGGCCATTATCGGAAGCAGCCAGCAGTCCTTGCCTGATGCAGAGGCTCAATTTTGAACTTTTCCAGACAGCACAATCATGAGTCAAATAAACCTTTATTCCTTATAAATTACCCAGCCTCCGGCATTCCTTTATAGCAACACTAAACAGACTAAGATAATATTTTATATCATCTAATATGTATATTTTATATATACTTCTATAAATTATAATATTTGTTTATAACAAAAATTATAAACAAATATTGAACTCCAATAACTTTTAATCATTATTTGGGGAGCAGTATATGGATGTCTGCAATGTGGAGACATAGATGGGCAGACATGTAACAAAACAAGTGTAATAAAGTGTAAATGGCAGAATTTCAGTTGTGAGTATATGGGTTTTTATAATAAAGTTCTGTCAATTTTGTCTTATGGTTGAAGTTTTTGAAATAAAAATATTGGATGTTTTTATGAAGCACATGTATTATTGAGGAAATTTATGTATCTACATATGTATATTTGTACACAGGCATACATACATGTATATGTGTTAAACACAATATAAGGACCTCAATGACAAAATATAAAACTTTTGTGGTCATGTTCGATGTTATAAAAGCCTCTGAACATTATATTATGTGCAGAATTGTTTTCTAAAAACACTCTGGTCCTTCCCAAAATATCTTCCTTAAGCCACCGGCACAGGGATGGATGCTGATTCAGACTGTACCTACTCTGAGTACCTCGCTCTGCAAAGAGAAGTCTCACCTCACCATCAGTTGATAGTCAAAGCATGCAAATATTTTACAAACAGAACAGTGAGGGTTTTTTCCTTGGGTGCTGCTAGAAAAAAAAAAATGACCCATTCATTGAATGATACATTTGTCCTTTGATCAAGGCAGACTATCGTGGATTTAAAGACATTTGTATCAAAACAGTAGATATAATATTGTTAGATTCCTTCCTAGAACTGACATGATGCTCTACATTGGACATAAGAAATGTGTAAGAAATTCCATACTGTAAATATTAGAAGGACATTGTTGATACATAGTCCAGTATCATTCAGTGCCCTCATTATAAAAACTAGAAATAGCCATTTCACTGTTTTCAATATCAGCAAAATCCTTACTTATGTTGAGTGATTGGTATATTTTTATATGGATGATGTGAAAATTACAATTATCTGTTTGCTGCAGGAAGAGCAGAGCCAAATTGGTAGGGAACCTCTAGAAGTGACCTTAAATAAGGATACTAGAGTCATAAAACTCCCTTGCTCTTATTTTCCCCTCCCCATAATTTCTACCTGCATCTTTTATTCTAATGTTATATGCTTCATTGCGATGATTCATTTCCTTTTTTAAAAAAATCAGTTATTTATTTTTTTTGGTGTTTTTTGTTTTGTTTTGTTTTGTTTGTTTGTTTGTTTGCTTGTTTCTTGAGACAGAGTCTCAGTTTGTTGCCCAGGCTAGAGTGCCATGGCGTCAACCTAGCTCACAGCAACCTCAGACTCCTGGGCTCAAGCGATCCTCCTGCTTCAATCTCCCGAGTAGCTGGGACTACAGGAATGTGCCACCATGCCCGGTTAATTTTTTCTATATATTTTTAGTTGGCCAATTAATTTCTTTCTATTTTTAGTAGAGATGGGGTCTCACTCTTGCTCAGGCTGGTTTCAAACTCCTGACCTTGAGTGATCCTCCCGCCATGGCCTCCCAGAGAGCTAGGATTACAGGCATGAGCCACTGCGTCTGGCAAAAATCAGTTATTTTTTAACTCAAATTAGCTCCTATGATAGTTTTTGTCATTAGTGTAATAATTAGTGATCAAGATCTATTTTTTATCACTAGCATCCCTCTGTTCAACTAGTTACTATACGTCTCTTTGACATTTTATGTTTTAAGAGCCATACAAATAACTTTATGTAGCCCTTTTAAGTAACTAAAATAAATCAAATAGAGGGCTTATTTTAAGGAAGGAAGAAAAGTGGGGAGAAAATCAGCAAAGGGCATTCCAAAACCCCTGCCCAATGAGGAAAAATGCAAAATATTAATAGAATGTCACTTTTTGCTGACTTTCTGAAATCCAATCAAATATAAATGTATGAACACACCTGCATTCAGCAACCCATTCACATAGTATCTCCAAAAAAAAAATGAAGAAAAAGCAGATATAAGGCTTACCAATAATGACTTTTAGTGATTATACAACATATGGTCCTTATCCACTAGTTTTGTGATTGCTGTTTTAAGGGAAAAAAGAGTAATCACCTCATGCTTTTTCTTCTGCACAACAAATAGAAGATAGAGGATATTTTTGTCACAAACTCTACATGTATTATGGGATAAATATTACACCATAAAAATCAAGAAATTAAACAGAAATCATAGCAAAAGAGATTTTTTATGATACTAAAAAATGACAATCACTCTCTACAAATAGACATTTAATTTCACTTGTTTAGCAACAATGCTGTGAATGCCTGTTATCCGTGCAACACTATATTGTTTCAAGATAGTTGGAAAGGGAGAAAAATCTGCAAGGTAGACAACACAATATTTTTGTCCTACAAGGTTCTTAAGTTTAAGTGAACACATAAAGCCCAGATCCACGAGATGCTGGAGGACGTGTGCAGAAGGGCTGTGTGTTTCACACACAAGTGCAAAAGGGAAGTGGGCAAAGAGGACTAGCATCTGTGAGGATGCCCAAGAGCTCCCCCGAGAGACATGCCTCAGGCCGAGACTGTGTCCTGGGGTTTTTAAACCCTTGTAGCAGATGTGCTAGTGAGTAACACAGCACAGCTCCAACAGGACAGACTGACTCACTGGGATTTGGAAAAAATATATATTTTTCAGAACTTAATAAGAGTAGCAAAAAGCTGTGGCCATGCTCTCCTGTCCCCAGTACTGAATGCATGTTCTCATGTACACATCGAGCAATTTTCATCTAGCTTTAGTCACCAAGTGTAAACAATACTGAGGCTTTGACAAGGTAATGTATATTAAGTTCCCTTTCAAAGTAAACACAGATTAGTCAAAAATAACAAGGAAGAAAAAGCATCCCAAACCAAAAGTAATTCATCCTACACTACACAGTTTTACTGTCTTACACAGGCAGTAAAACGTTAAAATGTCTCAATCAATTTGTGTCAAAAAGAAAATGAAAGGCAGAAAGAGAAGAATTCTCAGCAATGAAACCACAGCAATAATTCCACCTGAATTTTGAATTAAAAAGCCAGCTTATACCGTCTTTAAAATTGTTTAAAATCTTACTTGGACAAGCAGTTGGAAAATGAGCTCCAAATCAGCTGAAGGGAAACGTGGTCTGACAACTTTCAAGAACTCACGTCTAAAACCTTGACACATACACAGAACATTAAAAAAAGGAAAAAAAACTTTCCACAAACTTTGAAGCCACGTGATTCTAACCCTGTAGCAACTTCTCCTTTTTCCCTGTTTGTTCATATTCAAAACTCTCATGCTAATGTACACAGATTTATTATAAGCAGGTGGTTTGCATTTAGTTCTTCTCTGTGTAAGACTGAATCAGAAATTATCTCTTTTCATGAAAAATTGAACTTCTTTCCTATGATTTTCTTAATTACTTTAAAGACTATACAAACTGTTTAATTGCTTTGCCATGTTTACCATTAGCTTCACTTAATTCATCAGAGGTTGTCATGGTTCCATGGTATAAACAATAAACAAAAATCCAAGAGGGGATACTTAAGAAAGAAACCCTGACACCAGCACATCAGCAGCCTCAGAGCAGTACCTCCTGCGGGGGCTGCCAGAGTCCATCAGAAAAAAAAATATCAAGGGTTCTTTTACAAAGCACTATTTGGTGTGGTGTTTGACATTTTGCATTGCCTTTAGTTATTAATCTATTATTAGAACAGCAAATTCTACACATATATTACTGCTTTAAATATTTGGGATCCATATGAGCTAGGTAGAATAAATATTTTTTGAGAAGACAGTATTCATGGAAAAACAAAAAAAAATAAAACAAAAATCGAAACAAACAAAAAACCCATACCTAAGTTATAATGTTTCTATTAATAGGTTCAATATTTCTCAAACTACTTTAACCTTGCCGCACTTAGATCAATTCAGAAATGTTTTTCTCTCTCATCTTAAAAAGGACCAATGTTGTTGTTGTATAATTAAGTAAATAACTGAGAAAGAGAAAAAATCGTAAGGTATTTTCTTCAGGCTTATGCTAGCCAATAAATTTGACTATGTAAATAAAGATTATTAGCCACAATCCAGATTGATCAAAATGTGCAAAGAGTTTCTTGGGACAAAAAGTTAAAGGTAAGTCTTCTCTTCCATTTTGTTTTAAAGTGCAGAATTTTTTTTTAACCTAGCCCCAACTTTCAGTGAAAATGATGGTGCTAAGTGGCAAATATTTATTGACATCTCTAGTGACATTTACTGATCATATACTTTTTAAAAAGCTAAGACTGCTTTTCCAGAATGATTATGAAAACTACATCAAATTTGTCCTTCAAAAATACTTCTTAGAAATTCTTATTTCTGTACTACAACAATAGACAAACTAACTGGAAGCTACTAAAAAGCTAAACCAAAACATTTAGTCTGGGATCATCTCACAAACTATGTAGTTCCCAAGAAATGGCAATAGAAAAATATCCATCACCAAATTCAATCATTTGGTGATGCAACTTTCATCCAGAAGCAAGATTTTTTGGCCAAAATAGAATCAAAATTTCAATATTGTCCTGTTATGAAGTCTAGAAAATAACAATACAAAGTTATTATTAAAGTTTAGGACAGGTGCTTATGGTTAGCTTTAGCATTAAACAGTTTGGTACTAGCTCTAGATAGTATTAATACCTGTAACCAAATATATTTGAAAAGCAAATACCAAGCACCCTGTTGCTATAGAAATGAAGTAAACAATAATAAAAGATGGGATTTTCTTTCAGAACATCTTATTTATGCTCCTTCTTGAAAATGTGTTACTTCTGCTTCAAGCAACAATCAGAAAGAGTAGAAAAGTAACTGAAAGTAACTGAACATTTGTAAAACTTTGAAGTTCAACTTTCATAGCACTTCTGGCAAGATTCCAACCCGTTCAAAGACTATTATAAATTCTGAAATGTGGCTTGAAATTGATGCTTGAAATACCCTTGGAAACATTTATTAAATTAGAATTTTTCAGTGGATAACTTAAGTGTTATTTTAGAATCAAGGAACAATACTTTGAGGTGTGTCAAACCTTGGAAATTTACTTGGAACCCAACTTCATCAATAACACAGAACAGGAAAAAAAATCTAAATAGCAGTCAAATTAGCCAGAGCAACACTCCAGCAGTTTCAGAAACCTTTTGCATGAGCGTCTTTGCATTGGTTTACATGTCGCCTCGTCCTTCCAGTCATGTGGTTAGCAATGAGAATTCCATCATAAACGCAAAAATAAATATTGAATCCTATAGTCAAAGTGAACCTTCATTATATATATTTTTTTACTCAGTTATGGAGAATTCTAGACAATGACTGCTTTGATAGAGACATTTTGAAATGGTCCAGCTTTTAAGGAAGCATGAAAATTAACATAAAACACTCAAATAAATTTAAACAAGTTAAACATGAAACAACATACCTAATCATCTAGTATACTGCTGATGTATTTTAACGTTTGGTAAAAATGCTACTAACTCACTTAGCTAACAGACTTTAACCTATGTGACGCTCTCCCCAAGTTGCTAAAATGCTATGGATAACAATATTGTCACATTTTAGAGGCAGAGCAAACTTCCACCAAAGGGAAGGAAGGCCTGCTGAAAGTGCTCGGCACACACTTGTGGAACAAGAGATTGTGTGAACGCGTCAGGGTGACCTGCACTCGCGTCAGGAAGCGGCATGGCATCTCATGATTATGTCCCAGGGCAACGCAGACCTCTTGGCTTTTCCCCTGAAGGCTCCATGTCCTCAAATCCAGAAACAACCTCTGAGCACGGCACTCTTAGCATGATTTAAATGGCATGAATACCAAAAAGTCAACAAATTCTACCCAGTGACGGACAAGGTAAAGATCATGCACGTTTCTCCAGCCGGTTGGCTGGGCTAATGAGCTGCTGGTGAGGCTCATCACTCCAGCAGGACCTGAACTATCCGTGAGGTAAGTAGATCTCTGAGATTTCAAAATTGCTTAATCTAGATGAAGAAGTGAAATACGATTGAAGAAGTGGTTCAGTGTTTCCTATAATTCAAACAGCATTGTTAAACATCATTGCTTGTGGCTGTAGCACTTAAAACTCTTGTTCTTGGTACAGTAGTACCTTGCAGTTGTGGTCATTTTCACAGTAATGTGCCACTCTCGTCCCAGTTCTCCCTTGCCTGTTGTAGTTGACATCATCATGTCCCCAATGTTGTGCTAGCAAGAAATCCTGCAAATTTCATCCGTGAAATAAATTTCTCTCAAATTTGCTTTCTCCCTTTCAGCTGCCTTGATTCAAGCTTCATAGCATCTTGCCAAGACTTTGTAAGAATCTCCTAAATGATCTGCTGACCTGTTCACATTTCAGCCATCCCCCTACTGGAGCTAACAATGATGTGGGCATGTCACTTACCTAGAGAATAAGATCCACATTTTTTAAATTTTTGGTAAATCTATTCCATAATCCAGATCCAGGTGATCTTCCTAGGCTCCTGCTCACTACATATCACCTACTCTGACTTTGGGCACGATGCACTCCCAGCTCACTGATCCCAAACTCTAAACTGCCACTCTGCCTGCCATTTGAGGGCCTTACCAAAAAAAAAAAAAAATTGCTTAATACATATTCAAGACATTTGTTTCTGCTTTAAAATAATTAAATTAAGTGAAAGTTACATAAATCACCAAGTATAAGACAGATTATTTCTAAATAGTTTATAAAATTTTAAGTAGAGAGAGAGGAATAGACTAGGTGATTTTTAGGATTTTTTTTTCATTATTTTGGTCCATGAGGCCCACTCTTTATCTGCCCTACACAGATATTTTCATAGCAAAGAACAAAATAAAACAAATTCAAGTTGTACTCAAAAATGCAGTTGGGCAGAAAGAAGAATATTCCAGAATCAACATTCAGTAGTGAGTTCTTCAATATTCGATAGTAAAATCAATAAAGATGCAAAGCATAATTTACCAACACTCATAAGTAATATATTATTAATAAGCCAGGAGAATAACATTTTGTCCAAACAATTATGTATCAAATGCAGGATACAAAATTACCAGCAAACCTTAGAATGAAGATTTCAAGGTGGATTTGAAAACCCTCATTGAAAAATAGTTTCCTCAATATTTTTCTTTTTAATTAAATATTCTTTCTCTTAGGAAACTTATATAATTTAAATAATTTAGGCAAGTTAACAAATTATCTCTTTGTCACTTTCATTTGACAAAGAAATTAGACACCCAAAATCAATAATGAACAAACTGAATCTGAATCTGTTCAAAAGTAATTTTGGTAATAATAATTTTTTGTCATTTTATTATCATATCATCAACATGAGTGAATAGCATCAGCTTAAATTTGCTCATATTAGCTCATATGTTCAGCATGAGCTAATTTCCAAAGGGAATTAAGTTCTAGTAACAACTTTGAAGTTTGTATCTCCCTGAGTTTTCCTCTAATGTAGTTTCATTTTAAATCAAAATTAAGCATAAGCTAATTTCAATTTCAAGATAAAAACTGTCTTGCTTGTCATTTTGACTAGCTTGCCACAGCTTCCCCCAGTTGATTTACGGCCTAAGTCTGTGATGACACATACCCTCCGTGGGGATGACTGGGTCAAGCTCACAGTCATTTTATTATGACTTTGGGAATTCTTAAATGTATTATTCCAGGGAGACAAATTTTAAATTTGCAATGCAGAATACAGCTAATGATTACTTACATGTCTAATTGTAGTTATACTGGTTTGTAAAGTTAGAGGCAGATAAATTATGTATAGCATGACTATTCTGTAGACACATGATTTTTAAAAAAGGTTTTTCTTAGTTACTTTAGGTTGTACCACAGTTTAAAAACTTGACACAAAAATTCTCAAACTATCCTGCATTTTTAAAAAATAATAACTTATACTCTGCTCATTTTGAATCTATATATTTTTCTTTACTCTTCCATTTTAAAGTGATTCATTTTCCTTAAAGATAAGAAAAGAGAAAAGAAAGCAGCATTTCTTGTTTCTCCTGAAATAGCTGAACATTTAATCATTTTCCAAAGAAGTCACTTCTCTATGGAACAAAAGAAAACTTTGGACTAGACAGATGGCTTTATTTACTCAGGCAAAGTTCACATCTGAAGACCTTGCCTGACTTGTAAAACCGCATCGTCTACATGAGATTGCGAGCAGTGCGGAGTAGCACACAGACAGTCCTGCTGCCTGAGAGGGTGGCACCCACGCCCCCAGCCTCCTCCTGCCCCCCGCGGGCCCTGCCTGGTCTCCCCGAAATGGAAGAACTGCCCACTGGCCACTGTGCCAGGCGAAAGAGGCCGTGCGGGCGCAGCACACCGCCTCCTTCCCTCGAGACAAACGTGAAGCTCTACCTCACAAAGGTCTTTCGGTTCAGTCCTCTCCCGGCCGTGCCATTGTTTTTGCAAGGAGTGGCTTTCTGCTGCTGCCGCGAGGGCTTTTTAATTCCTTCAGGCTGAGGGCACCTGGCCACAACTGCTCGCGGTGTGTGAGGAGAGGATTTCTAGAGAGCGAACTCCAGCACTGTATTCAGGAATTGGAACGAAAGATTAAGTCTGCACAGCTGGTGCTGCCCATTGCTCAAAACCCAACAAGTCTCACTGGATGTTTGTTCCCAGAGATGTATTTCCCACCATTTGCTCTCAGCTTCTGTGCGCACCTGCTCTTCTGTTCACATAGCAGAATAAACTCACATTTAAGGATCCAACTTCTTCCCTTCCCCAGTAGCCATTCCTTTAATTGTATTTACTTAATTGGCATATATGTTTTTAAATTGTGGTCATTTTCATTGCTAAATATACCTCCTATTGATGATGTAAATTATGGTACTTTATGGGTACTTTTTTTTTAAGACATCATTTTTTAAGGCAGTTTTAGCAGCAAAACTGGGCAGAAAGTAAAGAGATTTCCCATATATCTCCTGCCTCACGCTTGCACAACCTCCTCCATTGTCAACACCCCCCAAGAGAGGTGCATTTGTTACAATTGAGGAACCTACACTGACACATCATTGTCACCCAAAGTCCACAGTTTCCATTACAGTTCACTCTTGGTGTCGCACATTCTATAGGTTTGGATAAATATATAATGATATGGCTTTACTGCCCTAACAATCCTCTGTGCCCTACCTGTTCATCCCTCCTCCTCCCTCATGCCTGGGAACCCCTGATCTTTTACTCTCTCCATAGTTCTGCCTTTTCCAGAATGTCAGATAGTTGGAATCACACAATATGTAGACTTTTCAGACTGGTCTCTTTCCTTTAGTAATATGCATGTAAGTTTCCTTCATGTCTTTTCGTGACTTGATATCTTTTTTTTTTTTAGTTGCTGAATAATATCCCAATGCCTAAGTATACCACAATTTATTTATTCATATTCCTACTGAAGAATATCTTGGTTGCTTCCAAGTGTGGACAATTATAAATAAAGCTGCTATAAACATCCATGTACAGGATTTTGTGCAGACGTAGTTTCTAATTCCTTTGGGTAAATACCAAGGAAAACGATTTCTGGATCGTATGATAAAAGTATGTTTAATTTATTAAGAAACTGCCAAACTGCCTTCCAAAGTAGCTATACCATTTTGCATTCCTGTCAGCCATAAGTGGGAGTTCCTGTTGCTCCACAACCTCACCAACAGTTGGTGGTGTCAGTGTTCTGGATTCTGGCCATTCTAATAGGTGAGTAGCATTAAGTTATTGTTCCTTTAATTTTCATTTCCCTGATGACATACGATGTGAATCCTCTTACAGGGACTTGGCTTCTATTGTTTCAGCTCATCCTATGGGTAGGTATTTTGAACTTTGTTGCACAGTTGGAGAAGGTGCATGGCCTGCTCCAGGTCACACAGCTGGTTAGTAGTAAAGCCTGAGTGACCTAGAGTGGTCCTGGGAGACCAGCTGGTTTACATCATCTATTTGGTCATCAAACCTCCATGATCCTCACTTGATTCTACACCTAACGCATAGGCAAACTGTGCTGTAACTTAGAAATATCTACAGAATTCAATTCCTTTTTTTCATGTCCACTGCCACCAGCCTGAGCCCAGCCATTAAGGCCTCTCGCCTAGGGTAGATCGGAAGCCTCCTAACTATCACTGCTGCACCCCTGCCTCTGTGTGGTCGACCCTGCACACACCTGCCACAGTAGCCCATTAAAACTAGACCCGGCCTGACATCCCTCTGCTCAGGACCCTTTCTGTGTCCATATCCCCCTTAGGACCTAGTCCTGAGTCTTTGCCATGGCCTAAGGGCTCTGTCCATCTGCCTTGCCCCAGCACCCTTGCTGACCTCTCCCTCCTTCCATCAGCTCTAGTTGCTCCCCTCCCGGCTGCTCCTGGAGTAGCTCAGGCAGTTTCTGCCCCAGGGGCTATGCAATGACTGCCCTCTCCTCCTAGAAGCCTCTTTCCCAGGTGTCTTGGCGGCTCACTCCTGCTCCTCATCAGACCTCTGCTCAACTGTCACCTTAGCCAAGCCACCTTCCTCCAGCACCTGGTGGAAAAGAGCACCCTCATTGATTGGGCTTCATGTCTCTTTCCCAGCTGGACCTCCACCTGCACACCACACATTTGCGTGTTTAATGCGGCTTCCATGAAATGCAAGCTCCAAGACACCAGAGGTTTTGTCTTTAGTTCATTGCCATGTTTCCCATGCCCAGAATGTGCTTGGCACAGGATAGGTCCTCAATACCCATTGACTGATTGAGTGAATGAATCCATATTTCTGACCTCAGGGCAATTCCAAGGATTTAGTACCTACTTGCTATGGCTTAGATATGGTTTGAGTTCGTCCCCACCAAAACTCATGTTGAAATGTGGTCCCTGGTGTGGCAGTGTTGGAAGGTGGGACCTAGTGGGAGCTATTTGAATCACTGGGCAGATCCCTCATGAATGGCTTTGTGTATTCCCATGGTGGTGAGTGAGTATCCACTCTGGCAAGACTGGATTAGTTCTCTCAGGAATGGAAGAATTCCTGATGGAACAGATTGTTATAAGGTGAGCTTCCTCCTGTTTGGTCTCTCTTCACATGTGTCTACTTGTGCTTTGACCTTCTTCACCATATTTTCACTTTGCTTGTGGCCCTTACCAGAAGCTGAGCAGATACTGGCACCATGCTTTTCATACTTCCCAGCCTGCATAAGTATGAGCTAAATAAAACTTTTTTCTTTATAAAGTACCCAGTCTGAGGTATTCTGTTATAGCAACATGAAATGGACTAAGACATTACTCTAGGCTCTGTGATACACAATAGTGAAACCCACAGTTTGTCACCATGAGATCAGCCTCATTCAGAGATCCGTGTTTCACAGATTCTGTGGGACCTGAATAAGTGGCCTGTGGTCAAATAAATTTGAGAAACACTGGCTTAACTGCAGCCAAGCAGATGTGTTTACAGCAGGGCTTCTCAGCACTATTAATGCACTGATACATGTTGCTCTTACACAAGAGAAGAACAATACATGCAGCGAGTCCCAAAATGAATTGACCATGGGAGCCTTTTAACGTAGGCAGCCAGTACTCACACGCACTCCACAGCTGCTGCACTCGTTCTCCGTGTCCTAATGGTTAAGGAGGGTTCATCAGGCCACTTCTTTTTAAAGTAATTTTTTCTTTTGTTATCTATTTTGATAAGAATTTATCAATCACTGAAGATCAGGTACAATTTCATTACTAATAATCATCCTACAGAAAGAGCTACCTAAGAAGTGCCTGTCAATCTGACGGGGTTTGCTGTGTGCCCCAGACAACACTCCACTGTGGAGCCCTCTCCTCAGTCTGCTCTCCATCCTGGGACCTCAACATCTTCCCAACGCAATCCTTCCCTTTAGGTCCTTGTGGCACCTTCAGAATCCCCTTCCCTCATCTCTCAGTCTCTGGGCTCTGGCATCTGCTGCACCCATTTCATTTGTTTACATAACTAATACCTGATCAAAATCCTTCCCCTAAAAGGTCATTTTAGTACTTTTCCCAGCATGTTTTGGTGCCTTAACAGAAAGGATTGTACAGTGTGACTTTTTAAGCACAATAGTAAGGTCAGGGGGAAATATTTTGTTAGAGAAAAAAGGGACATTTCACATTCCTCCCAAACAATCCAATATTAGAGTCCCTTTTTTCTTGCTGGTGGCTGTACTAAGCCTTTATTCTTACATTATCTCTAATGCCCACAAGAACTCTTTGTAAATATTATGACACCTATTTTTAAAAGACAGATACCGAGGAACAGAGAGAACTCGCTTGAAGTCATACGGTCAGTATGAAACTTTGAAAGAGTCACCACCTGATTCAAAGTTCACTCCTTCTCCCCAAAACACCCAGGTCCTTGCACAGTGGGTCCCACCAGCAGGAGTCCTCACTACATGCCAGGCCCTGAACCTGGCTCTCTGGTCACTCTACTGTCAATGCAATTCTTCAGGGTAAACGTTACAGTGAGGGCAGAAGCCTCTTGACATAATTATTCCCATTTTACACATGAAGAGACTGAGGCTGCAGACAGTTTAGGAATAGTCACAAAACAAGTGACAACATCCTCATGTCCTCGCAGGTGTGACCTCTGGGAAGCACACAATGGATATTTGTTGAATTAAAAATAATGGATGGACAGATAGATGGATGACTATGTATATATAAGACCAGCTCTGCATTCTGGTCTCTAAATGTGAAGATATACTGGCTTGATGACAAACTGAAATTAAAAACTAATAGGAACATTTAATGAGGGCAATGGAAGCTATTCATAAATTAGCCTTAATGTTCTTAATGAATGTTCATATAATTATCCTCATTTCTTCTTCTTATATACACCTTATCTATTTTCCTCCCTCCTTGAGTGTATAAGAAGAATTTCTCTCTCCATTCCTGTTTCCTGCTCTGTTGTATCTATGGTATTTTCAGCTATCAGAGAATTTTGTTAAAGAGTGTCAAATCGCATCTTAGAAGATGTGACAAAAATAAAATCCATGGAAAGGAATGCGTAGAGAAATGTTTGTACTCATACAGTCAGATTGCTGTGAATAGAACACTGGAGCTACCACTGTATTTGCCAGGATGCCCTTTGGTTCACGCCTGGGGTTCTGATATGTTTGCTGTATTACTGAGTGACAGTTCTGAAATGGGGGTGACATGGTGCACAGCAGAAACGGGAGGGAGGGACATCAGGTTGTAACACGGTCTATGCTTGTTTCTTGCTGACGGTTTGCTGCTGCAGCACAATCTTTCCTAGAAATAAAATTCTGTTTTAAAAAAAACAAGTCAGACAGCAAAAGAAAATTAAATTCTTCTGTCAAGAACGGCTGTTAGTAGTCGGAGGCTGCTTCCACCTTACACACCCATGAAGAGTCCCCTTGTCATGGTCGTTAGTCCAGTTCATAAGTCACCTGCTGCCCACCAGCCAGACAACTCTCCTCTGTCTAGACACAAACACCACCTAGAGCCCAGAGCAGACCAAGCTCCAGCCTGTGGCTGTGCTGTGGATATTCACCCTGCTCTGCCTGCAGTCGGGACATTCGGTAAGTCATGGCATGATTGACACTGCGCTTCTCACAGACACCATCGGACACCACCTACACATCTAAACTTCACCATCTATCCTAGCAAAGTAATGCAGGGAGGCCTTTAACATGATAAGCTGCAACAAAGCCCCCAAACAGCCCTTCTTCACAGAGCCAGATCTGATGTCTGAACAGCCTAATAAAAGGTACAGGATGAAGGTGTGGCATGAAGCCAATGACATGGAAAGTAACAAAACAATTTCTAAAGTAAAATAAATGTTAACAACAGCATGTCAGGAGAGGGCATTTGCTGACAAGGTCAGAAGGTCAAAGGTAAGGCAGCTGCCAGTGCTGAGTTCAGTATTCCAGGCAGAGCCGTGGAGCCTGACTTAAGCAGCCAGCTCTCCTACACCACTCTGTGCCCGGGCTCCCTAGTCATCTCGAGCCCAGGGCACTAGCACATGCCACAAATGCCAGTGCCTATATACGTGCTAGAGCAAATCCCCGGCTAGAGCCTGCCATGCACTCCTGGGGAAGTTCTATCTTTAGAAATAAGTGAGTTGGAAGGTGCTTAGTACAAGGTCTGGCATGTGGTGAGCTTTCAAAAAATGGTAGCTAATAGTACGCTCTGTCTAACCATTTTCTTATCATCAATATTAAAATGTAAATAATAATATGAGACTTTTATGTTAAAACCGATTGTGAATCTGGGTAAAGAACATACAAATATTAGAAGAATTCAAGCCATTCAGAAGGCATCACCAAAAATTTCCTACACATAAAAGATGTTGCTTATAGGAAATAAAACTATTATCTGAACATGTGTATCATGTAACACTGCTATAGCCCTAGTGCCTGCAAAACTGCCTGGCACATACTGGCTATGCAAAAATATTTGTTAATGAATATTCCCTTGATCACACTACATGTAAAAACATCTAAGAATTGTTACAACAAAGGATTAGCAAGTCTGGTGGCCTGAAAGTGGTTATGATATTGACAAGACTAGCATATGGCAAGCTATTTCACACAGTTTACTGGAGGAATTTACTTTTCCATAGGATGTAACAAAATGCTATGAACCAAGAATTCACACTGGTCTTATGTACCTCCCAAGATTTAGAGATGGAAAATCTCTTTTGCTCTGCTGTTTTCATGGTATTTTTCAGCTATTGGAGAATTTGGGTAAAGTGTCAAGTCACATTTGTGTGTGCTTACATTCTACTTTTAGGTTCACAATGGCATTCCTAAATTTGCTGTCATCATTCTCCCTTCACAAATCAGTAAATGGAAGCTCAAAGACTTAAGTAATTTGCCAAACATTATGTTGCTTGAAGTAGAAAAACAGGTTCAAGCCCAGGCCTGTCTTGTCCTAAGTTGGTTGTTTTTCCTGGGAGACTGTAACCCCGCCAGCCAGTTGTCACTCTGAGTAGTGATCGTTTTATACACGCGGATCTGTCTTGGAGTTCATGCTACTGTAGATGAAGTGAAATGTCAATTGAGATGTGACAAAATTAAGAATTCTCTGTGGGTCTTCCTCTCTCCCTCATCCTGAGATTTGTTCTAACCACTCCCCCAGAGTCTACGTAACTCCATGAAGCCAAATCTATCGCCACATACAGCGATGGACCCTGGTTAGTCCAATCGGGTTTGAGTAGTTCCATTTATCTCATCAGTGCTCTGTTCAGGATTGAGATTAGGATTCAGTTAGGGCCAATTAGACATGACAAGGGGCTTCCAGGAAGGATCCATATTCATTCTTCTACTGAGGCTTTGGGGCAACTCTCCTTTGGACACAACAGGGAAGCATGGAGCCTTAGCAAGCAGCCTGCATAAGATCCTGGGAGTTGCGGCAACGTGATACTGGGAATGGCAGAGCGGAGAGTTGGGAAGAACCTGGCCCTCAGCACAGTGTTGAATTGCTGAGTGAATCAGTTCTGGAGTCACTCCCTGACCCTGGGATTAATCGCATGAGCCAATGAATAGCCTTAATGTTTAAGCCACTTTGAGTTGAGTTCTGTTACTTCAAACAAAAGCACCCTAACTAGGATTCTATACAGAATTTTTTAATTCTATAATCTGATTCTTACAGTGAATATTAATTGGCTAATTAAAATTTGGGAATATGAAACTATAAGAATTTTAGAAGAAAATGCTGGAAAAACTCTTATAGATATCAGCATAGGCAAAGAATTTATGAATAAGACCCCCAAAGCAATCACAGCAACAACAAAAATAAATAAATGGGACCTGATCAAATTGAAAAGCTTCTGCACAGCCAAAGACACAATAGAGCAAATAGACAACCTACTGAATGGGAAAAAATATTTGCATATTATACATCTGATAAAGGGCTGATAAGAAGAATTTACAAAGAACTCAAGCAAATCAGTGAAAAATATCAAACAACCCATTAAAAAGTGGGCAAAAGACATGAACAGAAACTTTTCAAAAGAAGATAGACTAATGGTCAACAAACACATGAAAAAATGCTCTACATCTTTAATCATCAAGGAAATGCAAATCAAAACCACAATGAGATATCCCCTAACTCCAATGACAGTGGCTTTTATCAAAAAATCCCAAAACAACAGATACTAGTGAGGATGTGGAGAGAAAGGAACACTCATAGACTGCTGGTGGAACTGCAAATTAGTACAACCTCTATGGAAAGTAGTATGGAGATACCTCAAAGAACTAAAAGTAGACCTACCATTTGATCCAGCAATCCCACTACTGGGTACTGCCTGAAGGAAAAAAAAAGACATTTTATAAAAAAGACACTTGTACTCAAATGTTTATTGTGGCATAATTCACAATCGCAAAGGTATGTAATCAACCCAAATGCCCATCAATACATGAGTGGATTAATAAAATGTGGTATATGTATATTATGGAATACTACTCAGCTATAAAAAAAAATTGGTGATCTAGTACCTTTTATAATAACCTGGTTGGAACTTGAGGCCATACTTCTTAGTGAAGTATCACAAGAATGGAAAAACAAATACCACATATACTCAATACTAAATTAGAACTAATCGATCAACACTTACGTGCACCTATGGAAGTAAAACTCAAGGGAAATCAAGTAGGTGGGAGAGGAGAGGAGGGAATGGGTAAATTCACACCTAACGGGTACAATGCACCCTACCTGGGTGAATGACACACTTACACTTTGACTCAGACTGTACAAAAGCAAGTTATGTACATGTGTACCTCCATAAGATTCTGAAATAAAATAAGTAAATAAATAAATAAAATTTGGAAATTATTGTGCTGTTCTGGAAAAAATACACCAAGTAAATGCAAGGTATAATTCTACCTTAAGAGCATTAAAATTTTATCAGTAACAGAATATTTTGTTCTCATTTACAAAGGTAAATCTGTCAAGTGAATTTAAGAATTTAAGTAGCTGAAACTCTATTTGACAAAGCAGGTAGAATCTAAGACTCGTCTGTTTTGTTTGCCTAAAATTTTGGATTATTATGTATACAAATAGAAATAGAAATGGGAAATTTCTGAGACTCTTGGCATATCACCACATCCCTCTGAAGTTCCAGCTAGATATGCTGATGAAGCTGCTCACTGGGTATACCAGCAGTCTTGATGCCCATGTCCTGGCCCTACCACTGACCAGCTGACCTTGAGCTTTCCTCCCCTAAACAGTGGGGCCAACAACACCTGTGCAGTCTCCCTGATGGATTGAGCTGAGGGTCAACAGGGAGAATGTCTCTAAAAACGGCTGTAACTGAAAGGGTTTTAGAAATATGGAGCCTTAATATGCCAGATTCTCAGTAGTGCTCCCAAGTCCAAAATTCTATCCTATTTTGTGTTAATCTTTTATTTTTTTTCTTGGAGCAAAGATCTAAAGCCCAAAGGCTCAAAAACTACTTACTCTCAAGACAGAACCCCTTCTCCCTCTCCCTGAAAACAGCAGCCCGTGGAATCAGCTGGCAGCAACAAGGTCTGCTGTGAGTTCTGCTCCTTTCTCTTTCCTTCTTCTCACTGTTATGCAACTCCTAATGCAAAACAAGCAAATGGTGAGGGCTTGAGTTTCGAGTAGAGCCAGGCACGAGGTGAAAGGCTGTAGCTTTGAGAAAATAACATATTTTAGTTAACTGTATTTCTACTGGCACCAGCTTCATTGGACCAGAATAAGTCACAAATCAGAACAAACATGCTGAGCGACGATGTTACCCAAACCTGAAGCTTCTGATTTTGAAAAAATTGCCAAATAAATGTTTTATATTTAAAACATGAGCCCTGAGTCCTCCGCAATGCAAAGGGACTCCTTAGCACACTTGGGGCCACAAGTGATGGGTCCTCTGTTGCTTTCGGATCCAGCCTCCCAAGTCAGGAAAGGGGTCTGGGAGTGAGCCAGCTGCCAGGAGGGCAGGTTTGATGACACTTATTCGTCTAAGCCTTTTCTGCTTGAATTTTGATGTGGCAAGTGCAGAAAATTCTCCTAAACAAAACCGGGCAGTGAGAAACTTGTAGCAAGGCCTCCAAAAGGTTAACTCTCTGATCAGGGACAAAGCAATCGTCCTTGGCAAAAGAAAAAGTAAACTCTGCTATAGGAGAATGCTCAGCTTTACCCAAACAAAATCTAAGGATTTTCTTGGGGACAACAATGGACAAGGGAATTGGCTTTCTTATCTGGAAGGCAGCAATCTTCCTCGAAATCATGATGCGACTTTGCTGTTTTATGTTGTCTTATTTTTTGCCATGTTTAAGGAGTGTTTAAGTCTCATTCCTCTGAAGATACCTTAGCTAAACAAATGTGCCTGGGACAATTATCATAGCACTTCACAGAAACATTTCTTTTTCTAAGAATACAAAAACCCCAACATTGCTGTAACTCTGTGATTGGTATTCTCTTATCAGATCTTGTTTGGTACTTCCATCATCCCTGGGAGAAGAAACTAGAGCTTGGAAGGGATATACTTTCTTAGAGTGGAAATTTTCTTGACTCAATACATTTTTAAACAATTTTGTTCTCCATCGCATTTCTGTCCCAAATTTAAAAAGAGATTCCAATTAAAAGTACCTCCTGACCCATTTTAGAGGTGAGGAAACTGAGCACGTGGGAATTTAAGAAGCCTGCCCCAGATCACACAGGATGGTTTTGGAGCTCCTCGGCCCCAAGCCCTTCTCCTTCCTCTCCTCGCCAGGCAACCTCCCGTCTTAAGGGCTGGAGAAAGAGCTCTGTGCATACCAAACTCTGGGCGGTGCTCCCCATCAAGGTGGAGAATGGCCTTGCAAGGGTCTTGCATCTTCTGTTCTTTCTATCATATTTGAATATTTTACAAGTAGAATATATTCATTCATTACTTGTTTTTAAAAAAGGATAAAAAAAATACATGTGTTCCAGCTTTATTGAAGTATAATTGACAAAAATTGTATACATTCAAGGTGTAAGATACGATGATTTGATATATGTATACATTGTGAAATGATTTCCACAATCAAGTTAATTAACAGATGCATCACCTCACATAGTGACTGTTTTGAGGGTGGGGAGGACACTTAAGATCTACTGTCTTAACAAATTTCAAGTGTACAATAAAGTATTATTAACTACAGTCACCATCGGGCACCCTAAATCCCCAGAAATTCTTCATCTTTTAACTTAAAGTCTGAAAAAGGATAAAAACATTTTGATAATCTTGGAGAACTGTAAAATGCTAAGTAGCTATGAGGTGTCCTTGCTCATTTGATCATATATGTTTGTTATTGCATTAATATTTTTCGTATGTTCTATATGTATGACTTAATTTGGTTCACAAAGTAGTTAGATGTAAAATTCTACACCCAGGAAGTGGAAGGAGAGGAAGAAGACAACTGTCCAATTCAATACTGTATAATTCGATGCAAGGAACAGCAGCTCCTTACTTGGTGAGCTCCCTTTCCTCTCTCCCTTTGCTGTCCTTTCGGGACCCCGTGACTGCCTGCCAGAACTGCTCAGTCACAAGCATCTTTAATCCCTTCATGCCTTTTCTTCTTCCCATTCTTCCCCAGTGCTGGGAGAATTTGGGAAGTCACGCAGGATGGCACCATTAAAACGCGTCGTCTCCAGCCCAGCCGGACACTCACCACCACTGCTCAGTCCTTTGTCTTATCCTCGATTCATTCTTTCCTTGTCTAAATCTTCCAAATCTTGGCCTCCTCAAGATGCCACCACAGTCCCTGACTTCTTCGTTTTAGAAGATGAACTTGCCTATGATTTTATCAACAACAGAGAGGCTCCCTCCCAGAGGAGGCCGGCGCACCCTCCGCTACTCACACCTCCTCCCGCGCCCAGCCGGCTCTGAGGTCCACTGCTTCGCTCTCAGAGTATGAGGCGACCCTCGGACCCCGCTCCTCACTTTCTCCCACCCCGCCTCCAAAACAGCGCTTTCTCACCTGTACCTGTGCCCCCTTTCTCCTCTAGCTCCTTCTCCTCCACCCTCCATATGCTTTTATCTCCCATCCTGACAAAGACTTTTATCCAGGCTACAGCCTAACTAATCTCCTCCCCTTTTTATTTAAACTTCCAAAGAATAGTATCCCCCCTTCTCTTTCTCCCCTTCACCCCTCAGTGCACAAGCCTCCTCTCCATCTTCCCACAGCGCTATTGAAACAATACAGTCACACGTATGTTCAATTAGCTCATCAAAAACGTCAGGGTGGATCTTTCAGTGCAATCTCACTTCATGTCTCCGCCAGCTGCTGGACAGTCCTTTCCTGAAGACCTTCGCTACCTTGATTTCCCCTCTGACTGGGCCATCATTCTTCTACTCCTCCTGTGACAGCTCTTCTAGTTTTCTGCCCTAAGCATGTAGATTTCAGCAATCCGTTCCCTCCCCTCTGTGCTATCATTCACCCCCAGACTGCCAAATACATGCTGATTGCTGAATCTACATAGTGTACCCAGACCTGAGCATCAGACTTAAGCTAACCACTGAATATTTCTATCCGGATAGTCCCTAACACTGCGTATTCAACCATCCTAACATGTCCAAAACTCAGCTTATCTTTTACAATAAAGCAGTGTTGGCGGGGCCACCATTATCTCTCATCCTCTAACCGAGAAACCTTGGAATAATCTCTGATTCATTTCTCTCACTTTCTCTATATGTCCAATCACTATGCTTTGCCAATTTTAATTTGTAAATGTAGCAGATTGTATTTTCCACAGATGGACAATATCCCCCACCCGAATGCTATTCTGCAATGGGGTGGGAGGGAGGCTCTGTGGCTCCTTTAGCCAATAGAACACAGTGTGGGGAGGAGGCAGCAGCCCGGCTTGGCCTCTGGGGGTACAGCTTCCCCTTCCTGTCTCTCGGGAGCCAGCCGCCAGGCCAGTCACTGAGAGACCACCATGACACAAGAAGCTGAGCCAGACAGAGAGGTCCTAGAAGATGTGACACCACCTGTAGGGAGAGAAAAGGGCAAAGGGCAGAAAGGTACCAGCCATGCCAGTGAAGAAGCCAACTGGGAAGATCTCCAGCTCCAGCTGCACTGAGTATGTCCTTTTCTTTACTTCGTCCCTAGTAGGCCTTTCTAGAAAAGCAGAGTGGCCCGCAGACCAGCTAATGTCAACAGCCTGGTGGTGAGTGAGAGGGTCTGCAAAATTCAAACGTAGGCCATTCCCTGTATTTTCCGTGTTTCCTTTAGAGATTGGCTCTGATCATGGAGCCTGATTCTCCTCTGGGAGATGATCTGATTGTGACCATCCTGTGACCTGGTGTGGCAAGTGTGGCTAGTGAGGCTAAGGTGTCCTTCCTCCCTCCCCAGTCCCTGGTGCACCTCCCATAACAGTGGCTGGAGAATGGGCCTTCTCAGCTCAGGGGGAATGGAAAGAGTGGCCCCAATCTCCACTCTGGCCCACTTAGGGGAGCCCCAAGGTTGGCTCTGAGCACTCAGCTTCCTCCACTGGACGCCACTTCAGGAGCACTGTGCAAGCCTGTGAGGGAGCACCATGTCCCTCCGATATACAGGATGGTGTTTCCAGGAAGTTGTGCACCATTTTCAGTGTGCAGAAAAATAATCTAAAGAGTTGTCAATTACAAATTTTGGAACCCCATCCCCCAAAGCCTCTTTTCTGGGGTGCAGCCTAGGAACAAGCTTTTTAGCAAATTTCCCAGGAGGTATTGATAAAGGTACTTGGTGAACTACACTTTTGAAATACACTATTCTAATGTCCTCTGTTTTCAAGGTGTTTACAGTCAAGCCAAACATATATTAAATGATACAATCTAGTATATACCAAATACCAAGAGAGAGTTGGTATGTTGAATGTTGATAGAAAGTGAAGAAAATGAGATGCATGGGGACAGTATGGGATTTGTCTTAGACGTAATACAGGTCAGATTCTGGTAGCTCAGTGGCCCGCAAAATGTGGAGGCATAGAGCAGCATCAGTATTTCCTAGGCACTTGTTGGAAATGCATGTTCCCAGGTCCTACCCAGAAATACTGACTCTGAAGCTGTGAGGGTGAGTCCAGCAATCAGTGTTTTGACAAGGCCTCTAGCTGAGGTTTGAGCACAGCCAAGAGGGAGAGAAATGTCCTGAGGAAATGTCCAGAGACCAGACTATGCATGACCTTGAAAAGGCATTGGATAATATATTGAAAGTAAAATGTGGCTTTGATTCGCATTTCTCTGATGATTAGAGATGTTGAACCACAATGAGATACCACCTAACCCCAGCGAGAATGGCCTGTATCAAGAAATC
>VBSM01001124.1:4663664-4693699 GCA_008086735.1 Cheirogaleus medius
TTTAAACTATGATACTCAAATAGTTGTAGTGTTCACCAAGGATTGTGGGGGGGGAGACCCACATCTCAGGGATGACGTACATTGTCGGGAGGAAGGGATTACCTCTAACCCTTCTTAGGGAGAGGCAAAGATATACAATGTAACCAAAATGTCAACAAAAAAAAATTTTATCGGGTGGTGGACTGGTGGGAGGAGGGAGGAGAGGAAAGGTGTATATTTACATAATGGGTGCGGTGCGCACCACCTGAGGGTTGGACACGCTTGAAGCTCTGGCACGGCGGGGTGGGGGAGGGGTGGTAGGGGCAATATATGTATCTCTAACAATACTTGTACCCCCATAATAAGAAGAAATTAAAAAAAAGAAAAAGAAAAAAAAGAAAGTAAAATGTGGGATGTGGTTACCCACACCTAGAATCCTAGCACTTTGGGAAGCTGAGGCGGGAGGATCACTTAAGGTTAGGATTTCAAAACCAGCCTGGGCAACATAGTGAGACTCTGTCCCCACAAAAAATTTTAAAATTTAGCCAGGTGTGGTGGTGTGTGCTTGTAGTCCCATCTACTCGGGAGGCTGAGGCAGGAAGATCACTTGAGCCCAGGAGTTCAAAGCAGCAGTGAGGTGTGATCATGCCATGACACTGCAGCCTGGGTGACAGAGCAGGACCATATCTCTAAAAAATAAAGGAAGGTAAAATGTGTCATAAACAAACTGAACCAGCGACCATATCTTAGTGTGACGCTAATCAGTGATTTGTGAGTGATTGTCACCTATAAAGCAAGGGCTCTTCCTCCCATTGTGACTACAGATCACCCCTTACACCCACTGTGGTAGAAAGTGAGTCTGTGCAGAACAGTTGCTCTTAGTGGCTTCATATTTAAACATACCAGTCTGAATAAATCATGACTGGTATGTAAAGACCACCATAGATGGTGTGATGTTTTACAGTATTTGTTTAGTTACATTTAGCATTCCGTCTGTACCAATTAAATCATAAATTTGTTCAGACACTGGGGGGAAAAAGTGTGTACTTTGAAAGTGGTAAAAAGCCAACAGATCTCAAAGCAGTAATACTTAATCAACTATATGTGCATCCAATATGTTACACGTACAGAATGATGTATCATGATTAAAGAGAAGTTGTAGCTAGTAATAAAAAATACCAAAATGTGTTCATTAAATTGCAGGATAGAGGTACATTAATCCCCAAAAGCTTTATTTCAGAAAGCCGTTTGCACTGTTGGAATTACTAATAAATAATTCAAGTCAAGAATGTGGCTTACAAATTCTCTTATTACAGACGTATGGGATAATGTCATGTACTATAATTAATCTGTTGTAAGAACGAAAACAAGGAAGTTCTGTGTCCCAGTAAGAGGTCTTTTTCATTTTAATGACCTGTAGGAATGTGGCTTTTTAAAAAATTATGTCCTTTTATCATTTGTAACATAGAGTAGATTGTTAGATAAAGTTCGTGGTTATTCACCTTGCAATAATGTTAAGTGCTGAATGTTTTGCTGCTCACGAGTCATTTTCCGGATACCGCACGAGGAAGAAGTTCCCACAGCAGTGTTGCAGCGCACCTAGCGAAAACAAATACTGTAGTCAAGGCCCCACAGCCTGTTTGGGATTTTACTTCATGTGTACACTCAGTAAGCAAGACGCTGGAGAAAATATCCGGCACGGAGTTCAGGGAAGAAGCAGAACAGGATCCAACCAGAAGAGCTGAGACAAGCAGTGTCTCCTGTCGTGCTGGTCACTGCTGTCACATCCCCTTCCTCCACCAAGCTCTCCTGTCGCTCCCAGAACACGCACACTGGGCAGCATCCCACACATAGCGCTTTCTTAAATTATAAACTTTAGTTCATTTTTCTTGTGTTAAACTTCTACAATTTGACACAAATTGTTAAAACAAATAAAAAACTTTCACTATCTGTTCCTTATCATTAAGGAAGTGTTCAGAGTGTAAGTTTTTGACCAAATAAGAATTAACAGTCACTATGTTTGTGCTCTTTTTAAAAAATTGGATATTTAGCATTTATATTGTTCTATAACTGTAAAAAAAATAAATTTTTAAAGCAATTTCACAAATGTGAGAATACACCTAGAAGATGCTAACACATTCAGGGGAGGGGAGAAGAGGAGGAGGGGAGGTTGGCCAATGGAGACAAAGTTACAATGAGACAGGAGAGGTAAGTTCTGGTGTCCTATTGCACGGCAGGGTGACAGATGGTTAACAGTAAATATTGTATGTTACCAAATAGCTACAAGAGAGGTTTTGAATCTTCTCACCACAAAGAAATGATAGATGCATAAAGTGATGGATAGGCTAAACGTCCTGATTGGATCATCATACAACATATATACGCATCAGAACATCAAATTGTACCTCGTAAATATGTACAATTATAATGGGTCTATTAAAAAATAAATTTTTGAAAAGTTTTAATGTACAATTATATGATTAAAATTATGTTTCCTTCCCACATAAAAGAACACAGTATAAGGTAAACAATAACCAGAGGTTTAATCTAGGTTGTCTTGATTCTCAATACTTGCTTTATGTATGTTGTAAATTCTTTCAATTTATTCCATAATGGCAGAAAAGTATGTTCTGCACTACTGGGAAAGAGATCAGCTATTATGATGTATCAGTTTTATGCCATTACTGTGCCTAATGCCTTTTTCTGCAAATGTAGTAAATAATTCTGAGAAAGTCCACTAGGAGGAGTTCTTGCTACAACTATAAAACAAAAGATAGCTCTTGCTGTTTGCTGATTGAGATCTTTGATATTTTTCTTAATTTTTCTGTATACTTGTATTGGCAAACAAAAATGCATGCTCCATAGGCAGCAGATGCAAATATGAAAATATTCAAGTAAGAGTTTATTAAATAAAAGAAGCAAGGATGGTAATCTAGGCCAATTGTAGAAACTTGTACTACCATCTAAATTAAGGCAAAGGGTAATATGTACATTTGCAAACAGTTTAACATGACTTACTATTCTTCAAAAAAATATTATATATTTTTTTCTTTCATCATATTACAGGGGTACAAATGTTTGGGTTACATGTATTGCCTTTGCCCCACCCAAGTCAGAGCTTCAAGCATGTCCATCCCCCAGACTGTGTGTACCCAACCCCTCCTCCCCCCTCCCATTTGCCCGACACCCGATGAATGTTATTACTATATGTGCACTTAAGTGTTGATCAGTTAATACCAATTTGATGGTGAGTGCATGTGGTGCTTGTTTTTCCAAGGAATATCATTTTTTTTTTTGAGACAGAGTCTCACTCTGTTGCCCAGGCTAGAGTGAGTGCCGTTGCGTCAGCCTAGCTCAGAGCAATCTCAAACTCCTGGACTCAAGCAATCCTTCTGCCTCAGCCTCCTGAGTAGCTGGGACTACAGGCATGTGCCATCATGCCTGGTTAATTTTTTCTATATATATTTAGTTGGCCAATTAATTTATTGCTATTTTTAGTAGAGACGGGGTCTCGCTCTTGATCAGGCTGGTTTTGAACTCCTGACCTTGAGCGATCCGCCAGCCTCGGCCTCCCAGAGTGCTAGGATTACAGGCGTGAGCCACCGAGCCCGGACAGGAATGTCATATTTTAACAAGAAGATAAAGGCTGAGACTTGCTTAAACCTTCTGTTAAATATATCTATTTCAAAACCATTCCATTTCTATATGCTGACAGTTTTTAAATTGTAATGATAAAATGTGTTTCTGGTCAAATGTTTCTACAGAATTCAAAAGCTTATCTGAAAACCCATATCATTTTCACTGAAATGACCTTGACAATCCATGTTTTGAATGTACTGATTCTCTCCATCTCTTGAGTGAGAATGATTTTTATTATGAATATTACCTTTAGCATTTATTTTTAAAATAAAGTTTACACATTGGCGCCTCACACACAGAGTTTTAGCAAAACATGACTATGGAAGATTTATTTGAACCACGGTGCATGTGTGTGCACGTGTGTGCATGTGCACGTGTGTGACATGTGTTCCTATGCATGTGCGTGTTAGCACTGTCATACTGGCCCATTGACATTAATGGGGAGGTGGCCTGTATTTTTTCTTTTTTTAATTTGAGAATCAGCAACAGACTTGGCTTCGTTCAAAGGTAAGATTGCACTGAGTCACCTAAGGAGGATGGATGCAAAGACAGTAAAAAACCACATGATAGAAAGAGCAACGCCACATTTTTAACCTTTCCTGGCACCATGAGCCTGACTTCCAGGCCTTGTGGAGGAGCCAGGCCTCCATGAGTGAGGAGCAGATGGAACAGGCAGTAGTAAGACATTATAAACATTTTTGAAAACGGTTCTACAAAGCCAAGTGGCCTGTGGAGTGGCGGTGGGGGAGGGGAGACTGGGGAGCAAGCAGCAACCTGACTTTGAGCTTTTTCAGCAGGTGGCAAACTCGACCAAATGATGCCGGTATTAAAACCCGGGAGCCGGGCGGCTGAGCGCTGCGAGGAGGAGCAGATGCTCGGGCTCCTGCTCCCGCGCCGCGGGCCTGGCAGCCGTTTGCTCTACGACACCCATTTGTTCCACGCAGAGTCTAGGCCAAGAGCTACAGTGGCTCCAACCTCGCCAAAGGCAGGACGTTCCATGGAAGTACACAAGATGCTATTCAGAATGGTACTAAAATCCTCATTACCTGCAGGATAAAATCCAGCTCCCTAGCAGGACATTGGAGGTCTCCACGATCCAACCTCACACTGCCTTTCCGGGGCGGCCCCGGCCACCCCATTTCCTCAAAGCCACCCTCCGCCGAAGTTGTCATCCGTCCTCACGCTGTGCTCTCTCCACCTCGAGCTCGCTTGTCCGTATCATCCAAGGCTTGGCAGAAAGGCCACGTCCTGTGAAAGCCCCTCTCGTCCCCCTCATACTCTCGTATGCGCCCCAAGAGCACTTGGATGATGTCTTCTTTACATATTTGCGTGCACATGTTACCTTCCCTGTCGGTCTGCAGGAACTTTAACGGCAGGCGCTCGGCCTTGCTCACCGGGCGTCTGTACCGCGGGACCTCCTGTTGCCTTCCACTGCTGTGATCGCTGTGCCATCTACTTGTCATTTATTGTACACTTACTGTGGGCGTCGCCTCGTCTTAATCTGCCTGAGTTTGCATCCCCTTGGTGAATTCACCACTTGCCAGCTGTGCAGCCTTGGCGTGTGGCTTAGACTGTTGGTGCCTCAGTGACCTTATTTGTAATATGGGATAATAATAGTGCTGCCTCATTGGCTAGCTGAGGATCAAGGGCGTTATCCCACATCCGGTGTGTGACAGGCTCCTGGCCTCTAGAAGGGCCTCAAAATCCATCACCTATTATTTTTATTATTATTGCCATTGCTGTTACTTGCTCTATGTGGCAACACTCTACCATAGGAGTTATCTCAACCTTTGCAAGTCAGGTCTGACTCCAGAGCCAGTGCTCTGACCTCTCAGGCCTGACCACAACATTTAATATTGTTTGTTAAACAGCAGAAGAATTATTTTTGGTAATTTTGTTGAATATGGAACAAAGGAATTAAAATAACTGGCTTAAAATGCTTTAGAATAGAATATTAGACCCTGAGAAGACCTCCGCAATGATTACATCTAAACGCTGTCCTTCACGAATGAGGACGTTCAGGCATACCCATGCATTTATAGAATTTGCTGAGCACCTACTAGGTGTGAAACATTGGCATGGTCATTTGGGTGGGGTGGCAAAGTCAAAACACATGACGCTCATCCTTTAGGAGGTTATGGAACAACAGGAAATCTTCAAGTCGCCTCACCCTGAGAGGAGGAGTGACGTGCTGAACTTGGTAGTGACAGTCTAGATCCCAAATGTCTTGGCTTCTTGTTTATAATGCTCTGCCTTTTATCACTGCATTATAATGTTACAGCAAAATAAGCAATTCAGCTTAATACAGAAAATTCTTTAGGAAGATGTTTTGCTTTTAACAGCTCTCATATCCCAGAAATTCATCTTTCCCCCAGCAACCTGATGTCTCTGAGTCTGCCTTAGAGGCAGGCACAATCTCCCAGAGAAGCTCTCTGAGAACTTCAAATGAGACTCTATGTGGCTGCCAGTGGGTGTGTGTAGTAGCCTAAAAAGTCCACACCTGCCCTTCCCCATCCTCCTTTCCCTGAAGTTTCTCTTTCTCTGTGGAGATTCCTTTCGAGCAAGTTCACATCCATTGTCCATTGCAGTGGGACTGGTGAGGATTAAAAAATCAAACAGATAATGAAGAAATGTCAGTTTAAGTAAGTTAAAAACACCTGGAGAGTATATATTTGTCTTCCTTTCTTTCTTTTTTCTTTTTCTTTATTTTTTTGTACATCATAATATTCAAAATATCCAGTTTTAATAAAAAATTATGAAGCATGCAAAGAAACAGTAAAGTATGGCCCAGAGGTGGGGAACCTTTTCATGTTGGAAAGCCACATTAATTTAGCTGTAACCCAGTAAGGGCACATTCAAGAAACTTCAATTAGATGTACTTAAAAATGTATATTATTTTATAAAAATCTAACTAGTATGTATTAATAATTTTTAAAATGAAAACTATTTGTTAATTTAAAAATGAACTAAACTTTTAATGACTTTGTTGTATCTGCTTTTTGTTGAAAAGCATTTGAATATTTGGTTGCAGCACAAAGGTTCACAGTTTCAGCTGATCCCCTAGATAGGTATCAGTTACTTGTGACCTTAAGGGTGTCTTGATTTGGGTTAGGTAGAACAATGTGGATTTGCTGCAATAAGTGGTTGAAAAGCAAGAAAACATTTCAGGCATGTTGCAAAAGGTGTGGGTATTCTACTGCATTTTTCCATATTTCAATTGGATCTTTCTTAACATCAAACAATGACTTTAAAATGTCATCTACTGAGAGCTCAATCAATTCCATCTGTAGTTCTTTAGGTGCCTTGGTGATATCAACTAAGAGAGGCTGAAATGCTAATTTGGGTGTGATGTCATGATTCTCAAAGTCAGTGAACCTTTCATCATATTTTCCAATTAATAATAGGTTTATAACAGCTGCGTATTATTTAAATGATTTCAATATACCATCCTGCTCATCAATGATCTGTGCTAACTGGGGAAATGTTCATCTGAAATTTCCTTTTGAAGAAGTGTTTTGAAAAAAGATGGCTTTTTTTTAATGCTTGGATTTTTTGCTACATATCATATATAGACTTAGTTTTACCTTGCAAAGAAATATTCAAGTCGTTTTGATTTGACATGATATCACACAGACACACTGCATTTCTAGAGAAATCTTCTTTCATTAATTCACATTGCTGATTATATTCTTCATAAAATTTAACTATCTGTTCTTGCAGAGATAAATTTTGGCTAACACCCTGCAATAGCCAACCACCTTAGAATGATATGGCAAATTCACACTGAACTCATCATTCAAGTTTAGCATGTTAAGAAACTGACGATGCTGTGTTGCATCTGCATGAATATAGTTAACAATACTTATAACTTGTTGCAAAGTGTCACTTATAATAGCACACAGATTTTGCTGATGCTAGATACAATGAAAATAAATGAGAGCATCTGGATCTGTTAATACTTTTTTTATATGTGCAATAATCCCTTCATGTTTCCTGTCATGGAAGGTGCACCATCTGTACATACACTCACTAAATTCACCAAATTCCATCCAACTTCGCATCATGTATCTTGAAAGTTGTTGAAGATATCTATTCCCCATATTCTGTTTGCAGTAGTGCCCAAAGAGAGTAACTCTTCATAGCAAAGAAAATTTATTATGACCCTAATGAAGTATAAAACCTGCACCAAGTCAGTAGTATCAGTTGATTCATCCAAAGCGATTGAATAATATATATTTTCCTTTTGAAGTATTGCATGAGTTGTTCTGTTAAGTTGAGTGCTAATTCATCCTGCTGATCAGTTAAGGTTCTCCTTGAAAGAGGCAGTTGTTTGTACTTTGAAACGTTATCAGAGACTAAGCATCTTACGACTTCGACAAAGCATTCTTTCACTATTTCTACATCACTGAATGGCTTCCCTTTTTTCCCAAGTATATAAGCTACTTTATAAGTTGCTTCAGTGGCATTATTTTGAGGTCTTTTGCTGCTTAAAAGAATTGTCTTTATATAGGAATAACATTTGTCAGTTGTCGAGTGGGTGGGAGGGGGGAGGAGGGGATGGGTATATACAAACATAATGAGTGAGATGTGCAATGTTTGGGGGATGGTCATGCTTGAGGCTCTGCCTTGAGGGAGGATGGGGGGGCATGGGCAATATACATAACCGTAATATTTGTACCCCCATAATATGCTGGAAAAAAAACGTGGTTAACTTTAAAATTAAAAAAAGAATTGTCTTTGTTTTTGCTTTTCATCTTTTAATTATTGCAACAACACTCTTCCTCTAATTTAAAATATTTGTGGTCCTTATGAGTGTTATAATGCTGATGAGCATTGAATTTATTTAATGTTGACATTGCAATATCACAAAGCAAGCAAATCATCTTATCTTTAGCAGAAACAATATAATAATGCAATTCCCAATCCTCATTAAAAATTCTGTTGTTTTCTTCAGTATTCTCTTGGTCTCCTTTGACATGATGGGCTATTAAGCAGACAGAATTAAACACTGCTGTTGAGCTGTGCAACTATTCACAAATTATACTTCAAACAGAAACACAGGGTACTGTTGTCAAAAGCTGATAACAGACTGGCATATTCGACTCCCCTAAACTATCGCCATCCACTCTCATGCAGTAGTGGAGCCAGTCAGACAGGGGAAGTTAGAACTAAATCATGATTGTAGCAGCCATCAATTTAGCCCTTATGGATTACTAATGTTCTAATTGTGCTGGTCAATCTGGAAGGATTATTTCATTGAAACTTATTTCATTCTTTGGTATTTTAAATATGTTCATTTTAAAAATAAAAGAAAAATAGCACTCTGGGAGGCTGAGGTGGGAGGATCCTTTGAGCTCAGGAGTTCCAGACCAGCCTGAGCAAGAGCAAGACCCCTCTCTACTAAAAAAATAGAAAGAAAATAGCTGGACAACTAAAAAATATATACATATAAAAAAAATTAGCCTGGCATGGTGGCACATGCCTGTAGTCCCAGCTACTCGGGAGGCTGAGGCAAAAGGATTGCTTGAGCCCAGGAGTTTGAGGTTGCTGTGAGCTAGGCTGACGCCACTGCACTCTAGCCTGGCAATAGAGTGAGACCCTGTCTCAAAAAAAAATTAAAAAATTAAAATATAAAAATAAAAGAAAAATATATTAATAAAAATAAAAGAATTTGTCTGGTAAAATTTAGATTCAGTAAAAAGGCTGCACTTAAGAACCTAGAAGGCCATGTGTGGCCTTAGGCCACAGGTTCCTCACCCCTGGTATGGCCTATTCACAGGAAAAATAAATAAATTAACAGAAACTGTCTCTGAGGAAGAACAGACATTAGGTTTACTAGACAAAGACAAATGTCTTAAATATTCCTCAAGAGCTAAAGGAAAACCATGAGCAAAGAATTGAAGGAAACCAGGAGAATGGTGTTTCCACAAATCAAGAATATCAATAAAGAGATACAAATTATAAAAAGAACCAAATAGAAACTTTGGATCTAAAAAGTATAATAACTGAAGTGAAAACTAAATTTGAGTGAAGAGAAGAAATAATCAGTGAGCTTGAATATAGGTCAAATGAAAGTACCCAGTTTGAGGAGCAGGAAAAAGAAAGAAAAAGTAACAGAACTTAAGAGACCCACCAGACACCAACAAGTGGACCAACCTGTGCATAATGGAAGTCTCAGAAGGAGAAGAAAGAGATAAAGGGGCAGAAAAATATTTGAAAAATAATGGTCAAAAACTTCCCAAATTTGATAAAAAAAAACAAAAAACAAAAACATGATTCTACACATCCAAGAAGCTCAGTGAAATTAAAGTAGGATAAATTCAAAGAGGTCCACACCAAAACAGTTTGCTAGTATAATCAAATTGTCAAAAGTCAAAGAAAAAGGGCAAATCTTCAAACCAAAAAGAGAGAAACCACTCATCACACACAGGAGCTCTGCAGTAAGATTTACAGCCAATTTCTCTTCAGAAACTATGGGAACTAGAAGGCAATGGAATGACATGTTTAATTAAAGTGCTGAACAACAAATAATTGTCAACCAACAAGTCTATATCTGGTAAAACTATTCTTCAAGATTAAAGGAAAAAGTAAGATGTTCTTAGGTAAACAAAAGCTGAGAGAATTTATTATTAACCTGCCCTACAAGAAATGTTAAAGAGTGTCCTTCAGGCTGTAATGAAATGACACTAGGCAGTAATTCTAAGCCATATAAAGAGGCCTGGTGTGGTGGCTCAGTGCCTATAATCCTAACACTTTGGGAGGCCAAGGTGAGAGGATTGCTTAAGGCCAGGAGTTCAAGACCAGCTTGAGCAAGAGCAAGACCTCATCTCTACAAAAAACAGAAAAATTAGTCAGCTGTGGTGGTGCACGCTTATAGTCCTGGCTACTTGGGAGGCTGAGGCAGGAGGATTGCTTAAGCCTAGGAGTTTGAGGCTGCAGTGAGCTATGATTGGGCCACTGAACTCCTGGGTGATGGAGCAAGACCCTGTCTCAAAGAGAAAAAAGCCATATAAAGAAATAAAGAACACTAGTAATGGTAACCACAACAGGTAAGTACAAAAGCAAGCACTATTACCTTTTTGGTTTGTAACTCCTCTTTTTTTTTCCCCCTGTGATTTAAAAGACAAATGCATAAAACAATAATTGCAAATCTATATTAATGGACATGAAATGTATAAAGATACAGTCTATGACAATAACAATATAAAGCAGGAGGAACAGAGACATATAGGAACAGAGTGTATATTATTGAAGCTACATTGGTATTCATTCAAGCTTGGTTGTTTAAATTTTAAGATGTTAATTGAATTGCCCAAGATGACCACTAAGAAAACAACTAAAAAAATACAGTAAAGGAAATATGGGGCTCCATGATATGCAAACACATAAAGACAGAAGCAGATGAGTGGTTCCAGGGCTGATGGCAGGCGGTGGGAAGTGACTCTTCCTGGGGCTTTTGCTTGTTGTGGTGGAAAAGCTCAGGAACCAGACAGTGGCGATGGCTGCACAACACTGTGCATGGACCTGATGCCACTGACTCATACACTTTAAAATTGCTACAGCAGTAAACTTTATGTTATGTGTATTTTACAATTTTGAAAAAAGGAAGGAAAAAAAACCCCACCACAGGCTTCAGTCAAAGAGATCATCCAAACTGCCACTGGCCTCAATAAGAACCCACATCCAACTCTGTGCCAGAGAGGTTATAACAAACACTGGGAATGTTCTCAATCCTCCTTCTCCAAAGTTTCGCTGCATGTGTCCTGGATGACTTCACAGGCCTTTGAGGCCATTGGGTCAGCCATGCCAGATTTCACACAAAATAAAGCAAATAGAATTGATTCCTCGTGTCCAAGGTGTTAAGTTTATTCCATGTGAGAACCAAAAAAAAAAAATCATAAAGCCTATAAAACAAAAGCTACAAGAGTCTGGGGAGTGCAGGGTTATAAATCTAACTTCGACCACAGACAGCTGCAGTGATGCTGACATTCCTATCTCCCAAATAAGGATGAAGTTTATCCCTCACTCTTTCTCTCCTGATAAGGACCAAATCTACCCCTGCCTCTATATCTCTACAGGTATTACTCACTCCCCCTGAAAAAACCCTCTATAAAGCCCAAGGCTTTCCCCTCCCTTGGTGTGGACACTTTTTCTCCTCTACCCATCTGCACCCAGATGCTCAAAATAAAACTGCCTTTTGCTGCACATGAGGCGTCATGTCTCTCTCTTAGCTCCAGACCTAACACAAGGATTAACAAGTGTGGTAAATTATGATAACGAATATGTATTAGTAGCAATAAGGAAAACTCACACCCTCAATTTCTTAAGTGTTCTGTTTTGTTTAGTGCCTTAGCACCGTATACTTTATTCTATTTAGTATCAATATCATTCTTAATTCATTAGCAATCTGTTTTCTTTACTAGACAGTGAGCTTCTGAAGAGCCAGGACTATTGTAAAGGAAATTAAAAGTCTCAGAACCACACACCCCCAACACCTTATGCAAAAGGGAAGCTCAAGCCAGAGCCTGAGTCATGCAACACCCCCTTCCAAATGAGTAGCAGTTACCAACATTATGCATAAGCCAGATCCCCATGGAAAAGTAAAAGTCCTCAGGCATCTACAAGGACCGCCCACAGGCTGTTCATAAGGAAATTTCTTGCTGGCCTCCCATAAACAAGATTACGCAAATTGTAACTGTGGGTCTGCAGGCTAAGTCTAGCCCCTGAAACTAAATTCTGTTTGATTCCACACTAATAATGTGGATTGCAGGTTTATCTTCACAGGTGCAGAACAGAAACAAGATCAAACTTTCTTCCACCCACCCAGGGACATCTGCATAATTTATGGTTCCTTCACTCCCTTTTTCTCTTCTAACATTCACCTTATCTTATGTAAAATATAGATTTTCTGGGCTTCACAAAAATGTAACCGTTTGTCTCACTGCCCACCTCCTCTCCTTGTTTCTTTCTGTATGCCTTACCTCCTTTAAACTTGAGCTCCCAAACCCCGCTTCAGAAAAACAACCACAGATTCGGCTGTGGTTTGTGTTACTCCTGGGTGTGTCCTCAAACTTTGGCTTAATGAACCTCCATTGATTGAGATCTTCGCCTCAGTCACTGATTTGGAGTTCTCACTATTAATACCTGTATCTAGAAGTACCTGGAACATAGTAGGTGTTTAATAAGTAGTGCTGACTAAATACATCGATGTCTTTATAATATTCAGGGAAAAGGGGAGTCTGATTTCTTAAGAAGCCAAAGAGTAAAATGCAGAAACTCTTCACCGGGAGAGAGAACCATCCTGACTGAGGAAATAGGATTTTTTTGATACTGTCCATTTTTCCCCGATGTACAAAGTCACATGTCCAGACTGCATGTGTTGGGAGAGCTGTGCAGTAATGAAGATATCATTTATTGAAGTGTGTTTATGCTTGTTTTGTTTGATTTTGTTTTTCAGTCTAAGTTCTAGGAGCCCTCTTCTTCCTGAATTTTGCTGAATCAGCTAGATTTGGGTTGGTTTCTAATGTTTACAAAGTGTGTCTAGTTATCTGATTTTTGTCTTGAAACTTGAAAAGATTCACTGGGTTAGATAAAACAGAGTTCTCTGGCAAAAAAAAAATCAGAGAACAGACTGTGATGGACATTGGGGAGTTCCATTAACATGTGCTGCTTGATTTATTATTTCTGGTTTGTAATAATGTTTTAGAAGCTAAATATAGTTTTAAAAGAAATATTCCTGACTTCAAATGTAAGTGACTTTTTCATTTAAGAAAAGTGTGTGTTATTTTATATATATAAAAAATACTACTAACCTTATCTCCAAATACCAACAAGAATTAGTAATTCCTTGTGCTTTATTCAGTTCATTTAGACTTGCTGACATTTCAGAAGAATGCTACATGCTGAAGTTAGGAGCCCATCCCATAATAACAACTAACCATTAACTTACTCCATGCTTGGCAGAGACGGCTGTGCTACAGGCTAGTGATGTCCAAGCTTTAGGACCCTTGATCTGCATGGGCCCCTTTCCAGGCCCGGAGAAGGTTGAGAAGGGTCCTAATAATGTCTTCACATGGTCATGTTTTCATACAACGTGTACAATAAGATAGTTTAACTGTGTTTGTTATGAGAATATCTTTGGGATCCAGCTTAGGGAAAGTTGAGGTAGGGATATATTTATCTTGGAATTAGTAGGATATATTAATATTTACAAGGTTAGCAGTCACTTCTGCATATAATTAAGTAATGGCAGCTGCCCTGATGTAGGAATGGCTTCAAGGAATACTTCCACCATCATTGCAGCAATTCACCCAGCATCATGACACTGAGGTGTCACACATGTGTGTACGCAACTTAGTTGCTTAATCTTGTCAGAGAAAATTGTCTCCACAGCACCCAAAGATGTTGCCCTTTTCAGTACTTTGCAGCTAATATGTATTTTCTTCTGGGGTTCAAGTATTTTATATGTTCATGTCATACAGTTTCAATTTTTCTTTAAAGACTTTAAATATAACAAGATGATCTGCTCATTTTAAAGCTGTCAGAGTAACATTTTAAAGATCTCAGATGTGTTTTCTAACACTAGAAAAGAAATATGATCACAAATAAGATGCAAAAGTTTATTCAAAAAGTTGATAACACTTAAATATGCAATTTGGAAAGAAGTTTTGGAATAATTATTTAAAACAAATGAAAAAGCATAGCATCCTAATTTGGATATATATGAAGCATATCTTCTTTTCTCATCTTTATTTAAAGAATAGTCAAATAAAATTTATAGCGTGTGAAATGAAATGAATAAAGAACAGCAATTATATCAATAGAAAGCACTCTGATATTGAGAAGTGATTTTCTTAAATTTACAGATCAAACCAAAAGCAGTAATGCATTAAGAGAAAGAAATAAATTTCAAATAAAAACAATTATTTGCATCCATTAAAGTACAAGAAAAAAATTAAAAGAAAAGAAATAATGAATCAGCTCCTTTATTGCCTGTGTAGAGGCGTGAATCATAAGAATGCTGAAAAAGATTCACATGCTGTGCTGATTTCCAGTAAAACACCAACATCTATGAAGACAACTGTGGTAGCCAGAATAATGGGACCCCCAAAGATACCCCCATCCTAATTCCTAGAACCTGTGAATATGTTGCCATATACGGCAAAGAGGAATTAAGCCATCAGATGGAATAAAGTTTGCTGGTCAGCTGACCTGGAGAAGGGAGATTGTCCTGGAATGTACAGGTGGGCCCACTGTAATCTATCTCAGCAGGAGATGGGAAGATGCTACGCTGCTTGAAGATGAAGGAAGAAACCACAGCCAAGGAATGCGGATGGTCTCTACAAGCTGCAAAAGGCAAGGAAATGGACTTGAGCCTCCAAAAGTGACAAAGCCCTGTTGATACCCTGATTTTAGCTCACTGAGGCTAAAAGTCCACTGGAGGACTTCTAACTTGCAAAAATGTAAAGGAATATGTTTGTGTTGTTTTAAGCCACTAAGTGTTTGATAACCTTTTATGTATGGTAGCAGTACAATATAATAATACAATAACATAAAACTTCAAATACTACAACAAGGACATCTGCAATTAATGGGTTAGACTATCAACAATTCAAAAAGCATTTCAGGTTAGTCCTTGCACAGAAAAACTTGAAATGCCTGAAATCATACAGCTCATTTATGACAGAAAGATAATAGAAGTTTTCCCTAATTTGATAACAATTCTAAACCTTTATATATTATCATTTGTGAAGCTGAAAAAAATTTCTTAAGCTATGAAGAATAAAAACAAATCTTGATTAACCATGCTAAAACTTTCTAATTTTGTTATATAAAATCATAGTATATAATAGTTGTCATTTGAAGAGGCAATTAAAAGAATGAAGGCAAAAATGCAGAAAAACAATAACTATTAGGGAGATGTGTCAGACAATTAATTAATAAAAATATGATGCTATTTTGCTGGGGTTTATGACAATTATGACATTCATCTACTTTTTAAATATTTGGATTTGCTTCTATTTGCTCATTCTAGGTAAATGTGTATTTGTTTACTTAATTTTTTAATCTTTTTCAAAATTGTATAAGCTTCGGGCTCCACAAAATCCAGATTCTCTTTAGCAGAGACCAGGCTGCTTGCTGAACTGCTGCATGGACCGTTCCAACCTACCACCATCAGTGTTGCATTTAAACGCAAGGTAACCGCGCCTTGGAACAGCCCGGTCACCTGCCCCGGGTTACTCTCCTATTATGAGGCAGAGCTTGGATTCGAACCGCTGTCTAACTCCCAGGCCCACACACGGAGTCACAGGACGGAAGTTCTCAAAGTGTGGTCCCTGGACCAGCAGCCTCAGGTCCCTTGGGAAAGGGTCAGACCTGCCCAATCAGAACCTCCGGGTTTGAGCCCCGAAAGCCCTAGCATAACAGGCTCTCCGGGCGACTCCGGTGCGCACGGAAGTTTGAGAACCACCGTCCTGGATCCGAGCCCGGGCGCCGCAAGCACCCGCGTCCTCGCAGCGCGCCGCGACTCCCCGCCACCAGAACGCAGCGCGGAGGCGCGCGGACACCGCCCTCACAAACTGCCCCCGCGCTTCCGGAGGATGACGCCTTCCGACTGCCCGCAGAGGAGAGAGAATTGCACCGAACAGCAACCTAGTGGCACATGCTGTTAAGGACGGACGTTCTGTTCCAAGCCTGGAACTGGAACGCTGTGCAGGATAAAGCCAGCCTGGAGCTGTCACGCCCGGAATTTCTCCAGTCTGAAACAGGAGCAACTTTGGCGGCGAGACGCCATCGTGTGGAAGAGTTTGGGCACTGCATGAAAATGATACGTGTGTAGTGGACAAGGTTCGGGTTTTTGCTTTATTTTTCCTACACTTTGTCACAAACTAAAAATATTTTTATAAAAGACAATGACTTCTTTGAAAAATAAAATGAAGAAAACATTAAAAATGCGCAAAACATGTAAAATATTCTTTTAGATTCGAATTGCTATAAAAGTCCCAATGCTTCCTCTTATGTGTCCTCATGTTGGGCCAGTAGCAGGGTACAGACTAGCTCATGTCCACAGTTTGAGCAGCATTGCACCGCTTAACGTGCAAGCTGTACTCATAGGAACCTTCATTTTTGTACAAAGAGTTTTCTTTATTAGAATGAAAGAACAAACACACATGTCTAAAAGCAAATGTAGATTCTGCACTGGTTCTGAATCAACCACCATCAATTCTAAGAGAGACCTCTCAACCCAATCAACATGCACTCATAACATTTCTGGTATTTATTTAAAATTTTTATTTGTTGTATTTTCTTTTGTTTTCCTCTTATTGAGAGAAAGACTTCATATTCCCAAAACAATCTGTTGCTATGAGTTAACGTGAGGCTGTCTATATTGGCGTCTCCTTTGCATTATTTACTTTGCATTTGACATTGTGGTACCCTTTACACCGTGTCACCACAATAATTAAGTGGAGAAGGTTTAAAAACACAGTACAGTGGCTAAAGTTAAAATAGATGTTTTGAGCTTTACTTTTTAAAATCTAATTGACCAATGAGCTGGCTGATTAGAGATAAATCAACCAGAAAGTATGAATTCAGTTAACATTACAGAAGGCAGATATAAATATCAATTGGTATCACTAAATGATGTCCAGAAGAATGAAAAATTAAAACTTGAAATAAAGATCAACAATTTAGCAGTTGCCTAAAAATGTATTTGAAAAATTTAACAAAAGCAAATTTTAAGTCATACATGTAATGCTTATCTAAGCAGAAAATATATTGTAACTCCACTAGAAGTTATTTTTTAATGAATTTTCTTCCTTCTCATCATATCTAAAGCATGAGCATTTTACAACTCTTAAAGTTTGTATCTTTGGGAGATGACTGAAAGCTTCCAAGCTTGAAATTATAATTCAGCATTGATTAAACAGGAAGGCTTTTTAAGATTGTTTTCTCATTTGCAGATTTAACAAATTTTCATCAAAGAGCTATTCCTTCTAGTTTCTAACTGTAAACTTTAAATATTATCTAATTTATCTTAATTAAATGATTTCTAGGGAAGAGTAGTTATTTCCCCATTAACTCTTGTGAACCATTAACTATGAAAGAAAAAATTACTGAATGACACTTGTTAAGGACCATCTCAGCAGGTCTAGACTACTGTAAGGGGATTTTGCAGTAGGGGAGAAATTGGGCTCAACTCCAAATACAGCATAGGCAAGTGGAAATTGATAGCCAAGGAGCAGGGTTGGGGATCAGTGGATGGAAAATTACTAAGAAAAAAGTCAGGGATAAGAGAGATTCTGGCTAAACCAACCTAGCAAGACTCTGAAACTCAGGCTGACTAGACAACATCCTGGGGTTGAGGGAGGACAGGAAACCTAATTCGATATTGAGGGTGATCAGATACAGATTCTGGCTACCCTAGTTTAGCAGCATTCTTATTAGACTAGAACCACATTTTACAAGGAAGTGCACAGGTGGGTCTAGGAAAAAGTTTAGGAGCCTGACTAAAGTTTGGTCAAGCAAAGAATCTTTTTCAGTACCCCCTCTTGTTCAAGAAAAGAAGAAATATTCTTCTTTCCTCTGGATAATATAAACCCATTTTCTTGTTGGATCACCTTTTTTCATTAAAGATCTGCTGAACCATCTGTTGGAACGTGATCATTGAGGGTACCATTGGACAGGGCCATCAGGCATTTAAGGAGAGGAGTTTCCATAAAAATATAAGAAAAACAAAGTATAACACTTAGAAACTCAATTTCAGAGTCCAGAGGGCAGCCAGTCAAGACTTTTAGACTAAAGCTTGAAGCATCTTCAGATGTCGAAGTGAGAATGGCTGTGGCCACCTGAAAAATTTCCTGGTTTGCGCTTGAACATCTCTGGTGGTGACACTGGGTATCCTAGTGAACTTTCTAAATGGCCCACACAACAACGGGCAGCAAGGTTGTCTGTGCTTGATCTGTTGTAGTTATTTCTCTGGAGTTTATGTAAGTCATCTATCTTCAGCTTGCAAGGCTCTGGGAAAAGGGAGGTTTTAGTTTCTAGTGATGCCAGGTCAGGAGGGTGGAAGAAAGTTGGAAACATTAACTTAGCAGTTACAGCCAGATATTGGAGGAAGCTAGAAGAATTGAGCAGGACCAGGCCAGTCCACGGGGAGATTAAAAAACAAAAAACTTCAAAAGCAATGAACAGGCTGGGCGTGGAGGCTCGCGCCTGTAATCCCTAGCACTCTGGGAGGCTGAGGCAGGCGGATCCTTGGAGCTCAGGTGTTCGAGGCCAGCCTGAGCAAGAGTGAGACCCCATCTCTACTAAAACTAGAAAGAAATTACTTGGACAGCTAAAAATATATAGAAAAAATTAGCCGAGCATGGTGGCGCATGCCTGTAGTCCCAGCTACTCGGGAGGCTGAGGCAGAAGGATTGCTTGAATCCAGGAGTTTGAGGATGCTGTGAGCTAGGCTGATGCCACGGCACTCTAGCCTGGGCAACAAAGTGAGACTCTGTCTAAAAAAAAAAAAAAAAAAAAAATCAATGAACAGGGATAAAACCTAATAACCCATAGGGCATGCCATGGTTTTCCAGTGAAACATAATTTTTCTCTCTACAGCCAACCCCATTTCTATCAAAGTAAAACTACTTTGTTTGCAAAATAATTGTTATCTCATTACTCTTGGCCTGATTATTTTCATAAGCATAGTAAAAATGGCAGTTGATCAGAAGGCCTTTGCTTAGTTTGCTGTGCTAGAGCTTTTTATAAAGAATCTTATATTAGACTTTTAAAAGCCTTTTGAGGCTGAGAAGTCAAGCCAAGAACTCACCACCAGACTTTACCTTCAGTATCTATAGATTTGGGTAAATTCCTCTACTCAGGGTCCCTAAGATGTTTAAAGGTTCCTGGGCCAGGACATGACCTTCCTTACTCATCTGTAAAGCAAGAAGCCCTGTAAGCCAAGTATTGGAACGTTTTTTTTTTTTCCCCAAGAGGGCTTTGTAAGCATTGGCTCCATAAAGTCAATTTTAGTTCCATAAACCTGTCTGGTCATTTCTGATTCTGTGCACGTCATTCAAATAGGACATTCCAGCCACCCTTGGTAATATAACACGTTTCCAATTCAACAATGTCTTGTTATAAGGAGAACAGGTTCTTATTAAACTTATGCAAATAACTGTATTTGCCATGATAATAGGAATACTCAGTCTGGGGGGATCAGGCAGTTAGAAAAAAATAAATGTTTCATTTTTGTTTATAAAGGCATACTTTGCCAAATAGCTATATTTAGCTATAAATAGTTTTTATATATTTAGCTATAGATAGTTTTAGAGGAAAGGGAAAAGGGTTCTTTAAATCTGGAAAATAAAATATTACAGAACAAGCAATGTTCCAAAATAGAAACCATAACCATCTTTTATCAGTTCGTTCATTCCCATGTAATTCATCTTGTTCTGTCTGATCTTGGGTTAGCAGTCGTATGAATCTATCAGTTTCTTCATTAGAGTTCTAGAAATTCTTACTGGGTCCAATGGTGTGATCTTAAAGATCTCAGAAACCTGTGCTTGTCAAAGTCTTTGCCATGAATCTCTTTAAAGATGAAGCACTTTTGCATTATAGCTGCTTGCAAAGCTTTTAGGAAAGCATCAGAGTGAAACAAGAACTGCCCAGAAATGACAAAAGATTTAGAGTGGCCATGGTTAAAGATCTGATGGGAATTCATTTAATTAGTTATTTTTGTGGCATATGACATTTTAACGTAATAACTGGAATTATGACTGATAACATTATACCAGATATATCATGAACAGGGGAGCTATTGACAGATTTCTATGAACTTCATATAATTTCTCAAATATTTACATTAATAATATGTACTTGTACAAATATAACATAGGGAAGATTAAGCATCGCTTTTCATTTGAGAATGCTTCCCATGTAATTTAGCATATTAAATAGACCTAATTAGTTTAATGTCTCTCTTTTACTGCCCTTTACAAAGCCTATGAGATTTTCCAAGGGCCTTCTGCTGGCAAATTCTATGAAAGTTAAACGGGAAGAACTTCAAATTGCTAAGACAAAAACTTGGAAAATAGTTTATCTATATGGCTCCCAGCAATCAGTTTGAATACCTTCACTTTCCCACTGAATGTAACGGGTGTTTTCAAGCCGTGTGAGAACATGTGTGTGTTCATCATAGTCCCTGGAACATAGTAGGTAGTTTTGTGATTGCTGTAAAAAGAAGTAGCAAGTGTGGAGGGAATACCGCTAATTCATCAGGTCTGCAGTGAAGCTGGAGAATTTCGTGTCCAGCCAGCTCCCAGGTGGTGCTGGAGCTGCCTGTTCATTGAGCATCACTGAACATTCCTCCCAGGAGCCGCAGATGTGGAGCAAACCCTTCACCTAGAGTTCTCCAAGCTCCATGGGCTCTGCCTCCCACGCCGGCTCTACAAACCCCACCAGGCCAAGATAGTCCCAGATCTCAGCGGAGGTCCAAGGGGTGGGAGATCCAAGAGACTAAGTAGGTCTCTCCCAAGAAAGTCCTAGAGACAGAAGTAGAGTCCCAAGTGTCACAGAGACAGAACATGGCGTGGTGGCTGCCAGGGGCTGGGGGAAGAGGGAATGGACAGCTAGAGCTGCCTGGGTTGACAGAGTTTCGTTTGGCCAGATCAAGAGTTCCAGATGGGTGGTGGTGACGTTTACACAATGTAAATGGACTTAACATTGCTGAACTGTATGCTTAATGGTTAAAGAGGTAAATTTTATATTATGTATTTTTACAATTAAAAATTATAAACAATTTTGAAAAATGAAATGGTCTTTGTAGCGGATGATGCCACTCTGTTTCATTCAATTCCTCATATGAAGTTCCTGGCTTATGTGGCAAACATACTTGGCAGGGCTTCTTTTTTACACATTCCAAAGGCCACCACTCTTTATAGTCACATTATTTTGCACGAAAATCAACTTTGATTTGATCCCCATAGTGATGCTGACATAATGTAAAAATATTCCATTGATTTTTTTTGCCTTGAAGAAAACTTGAAAGAAAATTGATCTAGTACTGGCTTGTTCCTGCCTCTCACACTTGCATTAAAAAAGTCAAGCCATCCACCCCCGCCCATTGGCACAACTGACCTAAGAGCATCCACAGCCTTTTCCACATAAATCCATCCCGTGTAAGAGGAATAGCACGATTCCATAATGCAGGTGAAGATGCTTAAACTAATGGGATTTTACAAGGCACTCATTACATCTGACTGCTCCAGAGGCTAAAAAACAATCCCAGAGAAATTCTTACATGGGCCACCATTCATCACTAAAATTGTCACCAAGAATTTGCTCATTTGAGTGAAGGTGCCATTGCAGATGTGCTTTTAAGAAATCTAAAGACGAAATAATACAGAAGCAAGGAGCTTCTACTGGTAAATCCAATTCTAAATTAAATCTACACATCGTTGGAGGAGACACTTACTTACACGTGAAGCCTGGAATCCCCGGGCTGTCTGCACACGCGGCGTCACGGAGTCAGGGATCCCGGGGAGACCCTCCTTAGGTCGGCACCCGTGGCCTTCCCACGCCCGCTTCCCCTCGCCTTCCTCCACTGTGAAGCTGCAAGAAACCCTCAGAATTCCACCTTCTTTACAGCCGGAGGGTCAGCGTTTCCCGGTTCTGGCCCAGGATAGCCAAGAGGAAGTGCTAGCAGCTTGTAAAAGTGACAGTTCTTGATGTTTTTTTATTTGATTGATTGATTGATTGGCATTTTGCCTCCCTGCCGCTCACTCCAGTCACCTTCTTTCTCCCTGGAGTACACACTTGGCGCCTAGAAGTGCAGGGCTCCATCCTCGGACGAGGGTCCAAGCACCAGAGAGAAGACGCTGAAACCACCGAGAAACACAGACTCCACCCCGGCCCTGGGCGCCCCGCAGGGTCGACACGCTGCCACAACCCACGTGGTCCCCAGCTGCTGGAGTGTGCGCCGCCTGTGGCCCACTGCGGTCCTCGACTGTCCCCAGACTTCCCAGATGCCCTTGAGGTCACACCGTCCCCCTGAGGGTGGCCCAAAGCTCAGGGAGGGATTGGAAAGGCTGGTCCCTGGGCCTCGAGGGATCACTCTGTGACGCCGTCCACGCTCCAGAACCCCCAAGGGTCAAGCCGAGGCCAGACCCCGCTGGGCCCACATGGTGACCTCAATTCTGTCCCTGCCTTGTCCTGTTTTCCTCTGTCCTTGCAGAGCTCCCGAAGCCCCCCCGCAAAAAGCCCCTTACACAAAAGCCCCTGGCACAGGCTCGGCCTCTCCGGAGACAGATCGTTCAGGAGCTTTGTGACTTTTTGGTAGCCTTATGTACCCTTTATCATTCGGGCTCTGTGGAAGGTTTACCCGAACGCAAGCCTACCTGCGCTCTGGATGCCGGATTCGGCAGGAGTGGCGGCGAAGAGCTGCGGGACACTCCGCACGAAAGGCAGAGCGAGCCCTGCGTCACCGTCACCGTCACCGCAGACTGGCGGCACCAGGCGCGGCCTGCGCGGCCCGCTCCCGCGCCGCCGGCCTTCCAGGCAGAGCCGGCCCTCTCCTGGTTGGGGTTTTCATTTTTGTCTTTTGCTCGTGTTTTTACTGTGGTAAAATATACATAAAATTGGCCATCTTAACCGTTTTGGGGTGTACAGTTCAGCAGCATTAAGAACGTTCACGATGTGTGCAATCATCACCACCATCCGTCTCTAGAACTTGCATCTTCCAGAACTGAAACTCTGTGCTCCCCGCTCCTCCTCCCCGCGAGCGCAGGTCTACTCTCCGCCTCCGAGTTGGGAAGTGCGACCCTGCAGCCTTTCTCCTTTTGTGACCGGCCGGCATGGCTGTTTCCACCTTTCGGCTTCCTCTCCCCTCCTGCTTGGTGCTGTGTTTCATTCCAGAAACCCATACCCCCAGTCCAATCGTGAGGAAAACACCAAGCATACCCAGACTGGAGCATATTCTACAGGATACCTGGCCACTGCCCCTCAAGCTTGCCACTGTTATAAAAGACAAGGAAAGATCGAGAAACCGTCACAGCCTAGAGGAGAGCAGGAGACATGGTGACTAAACGCAACGTGGTACCCTGAACTGGATCCTGGGATGGGAGGAGGACATTCACGGAAAACCTGCTGGAATCCAAATAAAGTCTGGAATTAATTAGTAATGTACAAACAATGATTTCTTAGTTTTGACAAACAGACCATAAAAATGTAAGATTTTTATAATGTAAGAAATATGTGAGGGGTCTCCTGGAAATCTGTACTATCTTTGTAATTTTTCTGCAAATCTAAAATTATCCTAAGATGCAAAGTTTATTTTTAAAAGTCTGCTTTTATAGAAGTTGAATCAATAAGTAAGAAATGTCAAGATAATAACAAGAAAAGTCTTGTAGCATTAACTGTTGATAATTAATGTAAGAAAAAATAAATATATATTGAAAATTTGAAGGTATGACCAGATTACTAAACACCAAAGATTATTTGGTTTTTTAATTATCAGCACAATTAGAAATGAATGACACCTCTCATCACTCCTTACAGTATTCAGCTCTTTGGCCATTTTATCTTCAGCCATAGCCCAGTACATTAAAAAAAAAAAAAAGTTTCCCTCTGTTTTTCATTCTAGATCTTTCTTAATTGTCTCAGTGAAGCAGAAAGCTGTCATTATGACCATTTCTGTTCTCCCTGCGGCTCTTAGGCTTCCTGGTATTTGTTTTATTTTATTTCAATAGTAGCACCCCAATTGCTTTGGGAGAATTACCTTGCCCCATTGAGTATTATGTAGTAAGACTATGAATCAAATGGTGGATGTTTCCCTAGCCAAGGTGGGCACATGGCCAGAAAGTTAGGACAATCTCACTTCCTCCCCAGAATCTGAAAACTGAACACAGGGACGAAACATACACCCACTTGTTATTCCAGCAGCTGGACTCTGTCAAGTCTGACACCTAGACCACTTGAATTGCCCTAGTTCTATTTCCTAGTCTAGTTCTCCAATCTTCTGTCACTAAATGAGCTCTCCCGTGTTCCCCAAACAAAGTTGTCTCCCCATAGGCCTGTCACCGAGCCAGCTGTTCACACCATTCCTCAGTAGCTTTCTGGAAATGTGGATATTTTAAGCAAATATAGAAGTTGCTTACATGTAATACATGTCCCCGTAAACATATCAAAGTGCATGACTAAGTTGTTCATTTGAAAGTCAACAGCTGACGCAATTTGGGAGCAGGTTTCCACCATGCCTGCTGAAATGGATTAGGCAGAGCTGAACCACAGACAAATGAAATCACACTGTGCTTAACATCTCATTTTTACGTCAAAATAGTCTCTTCTTTGTATTCTGTCTTAACTGTGAAGCTTCCTGATACAGTTTAAGACTCTCTTTTTGTTTTGTTAAGTCCCGTGTTATGGTCCGGAGTGCAAGAAAAGACCACCTTAGAAACCGAATTGGGTCGAATTGTGAGTCTTTATTTACTGGCAGGGACTACTTCTGCCCTGCAGAGTGGCAGGCACAGAAAGTAGCGATGAGCTACGAAAAATAGCCTCTTTTTAAAGGCAAAAACCACACTCTAAGAATCTAATTAGCAAGCACTTTTACAAAAGCGGGAGAAAGCATTAATCTTACAATTTTATCTTGTTGTAGCACAATCGAGGAGGTTCGGAGCCTTGAGATGGGTTTTGTAGGAGTCACCGGCAGCAGCTAAGATTCAGCCGAGAGGGAGCCTCTAAAGCAGCCTAATTACGGACAACATTAATCTTAGTTGAAATACATCCTGCATCCTGTGATCTAAGCCCAGGCGCATTTCACTAGGTACATGAAGCATGTCAGGTGCTTCAGGGGCCCAGGGCGTTTCGACCCTGGACTAGCGGCTATGTCTTGTGGGCCGTTGTGTGCCATACACCACCGCCCTTCCCCTTAGTTTCTAAACTTAATCAGACTAGTAGAGGCAAGATGGCAGGTGTGGGGTAGGATAAGGGTCAGCTGAAAATTTTCCACTCTCCTAAGCAGGCAAGCATAATACAGAAGCTAATGGCGGGTTATTTGCTACCTGTGGTCCCTAGGCCCTAACATCCTGCACAGGTTAAAAAGTGCTGATCACTGAAGAAATGTGAACATTGCTGAAATTATGGAATAATGTTTACTTTTTAGAGGTGATAATAATATTAGGGTCATGTCATATTTTTTATAAAGAGTCTTTGTCTTCTAGAAATGTATACTGAAATATTTGTTGATTAACTAAATGACTGAAACTTGCCTCAAAATAACCCAGAAGCAGAGGTCAGTAAGGAAGGAGCAAAGGCAACAGCCAATAACTACTGATTCTGGATTGTGACGACATTGGCATTCTTTTATACTCTCTATTTTCCCTACTTTCGTATGTTTGTAGTTTTCCATAATTTAAAAATATGATAAAACAATGGCTGATCATGTCCCAATTATATATTATTTGTATAGTTACTGTTAATAACTGTTAAAGCTCAGTCTGAGCTTTATTTGCTGAGTTAATGGAGACGTGATTAACTGAACTGTATCCAGAATTTCAGCTCTCCCCACATCCTCTGCCTCGGTGGCCGATCATCGACAGCCTACAAAGAACACTAAGTGTTCTGAGGGGAGACACAGAAAACTCTAAATGACTTTCCCATTCTCCTCGTAAGGAATCTATTTTTAACATCTTGCTGACCATGAGACTCCAAATCTGAGTCTAAATCTCTAATTTTAGTATATGACATAAGGGCTAGGGAATAAACTTGCTTATGAGAGAAAGAACCAAGAACTCAAATTTTGCAAAACACCTTTTGGTCCTAAATTAATTTGTACAAAAAGTGCCTTTTAAGAAGTAAGTTTGACATAACCATTTACATTTCAATAACTTCAATTTAGAGGAGAATAAGACACTTAGGAGCTCTTATGGGTGTTTTGTTTTGATCTTTGATTTCTGAACGTGTTTTCCAGCTCTTCCTGGATATATAAAGAAGCAAGATTGGGAGGACACAAAAGATGCAGCCTGCAGCATCTATGGCAGTGGACTTGCATTGACTGGACCCTCCAAAACCTGCACTCCCTGAAGATTATAACCTTAATACCTTCCACAGGTATTAGCACCAAGATCACAGAAAGTTTGTCCCAACCATATCTTATCACTTTTTGCCCAAATTTGGAACCTTGGTTTGATGTTTGCTATGCTTTCCCTCTCAGTCTACACTCAATGTTTTAAGATTTCAGGGTTGTAATCAATGAGTTAGGTAAGAGTATTCAAATAATTTCCTACCTTGCTGGACCCAAGGCTTCCTCTGGCACTACAGCCCCAGGCAGGGAGATCAGCAAATCACAAACACAGGGAAGACACAGCATCAGCTCATGTGTTTATCTTTTTAATTTTTAGTTCTTTCTTCACTTTCGTCATCTGGGAATTTCCTTTTCTTTCTGAGAAACTCCACTATGAATTTTAAAGTATTTTTGTTATTCTTTCTCCAGGATTTCTAGCTATGGCACGAAGGTTTATACTTTACTTTATGCACCGTCTTGCTAGAACTCTCCACCTAGACTAGGAGCTCTGTGAAGACAAGGACCACTTCTTCTCATTACACTCACAGCAGAAAGCCAGCACAGGGGAGTCACTCCGGAGTGAATAATATATGGAATGAAGCAGTGAAGTGATTTTCTTTTTGGTGATATGTGAAATGCCAATCATTTTTTCTTTTTTAGTCTATTGTGAATAATAATCACACAAAAAAGGATAGCTTGAATTGATCAAACCATTCTAAAAGATCCACTCTTCAACAATTATGTCTCCCATAAATTCCAAATTATCAGCATTGGAATCACAAAATGCTCAGCAAAGTTAGTCTCTGCTATATTTAGTCGCTTTTTTCCCTAAATTTAAATTATTTAGTAATTGTTTAAAGAATAAGAAACACACATTTACAGGCTTCCCACTTCAAATAAAAATATTACAAAATCTTAAAAGGCTGCTGTGGTCCTTCTCCAACTGGGTCTCCTTCCTTTCCCCCAGAGGTACCCACTATTCTGACTTTTTTAATTAAATATTTTCTTTATGGTTTTTGCCACTGTGTGATTGCATCCCTATATAAAATATTACTTTTGTTTGGAAAATAGCATACAGAAAAATGAACTTACTTACATAAAGAAAAGCCAATACTTCCCAAAGCATATAAGTTTTCCCTAAGAATAAAAATTTAGGATCTCTGGATTGTAATCTGAACTGAGCCACCCTGTGTTCTTATAAAACTGCTTCTTGGGAAGCCAGTGGGCAGGCTATGGACAGGATTACAGGACCCTCATCAACACATGGTCAAGACAAGCCAAAGACAGAGAAGACTCTCAGCCAGGTCTGACCACGTACTGTATCCTCTGGTTAAAAAGAGGATACAATTGCTGCTGAGATCTCAGTGACAACAATTCACTTTGTGCTTGTCTCTTGAGTCACATTGCCCTCATCTAGGCTGGCCACCCTCTTTTGCAGGGCACAGCTATAATCCGGGGATCTCCATCTGCTATCATGCTGGGGAACGGCATGTCCCCTCTTCTGCGATGGATCCTCTGCTTCTTGTTGAGATGTTTTCCCCGTCTACTCTTGCTGTCAGGTGGAGCACATCCTCCAGCAGCTTCTTGAGAAAAAGAGCATGGCAGTGTACTTTGGAAGTCTTCAACGCCGGGAAATATGTTTGTTTTACCCTCACACATGATTGTTTCACTGAGAGTGGAATTTGAGGGAGAATATAATTTCCTTCAGAGTTTTGAAGATATTTTTCTATTGTCCTCCTCTTTCAAATATTCTGTTGAGAAATCCAAAATCATCCCTATCCTTTGTAGATGACATAAGTCATTTTTTTCTTTCCAGAAGGTGAGGGAAACTTTGTCCCTATGCTCAGTGTTCTTAAATTTCATGACGTGTCCCTGACCACTCAGTGAGACCTTCTAATTGGAAACTCACATCCTTCAGTTTATATGTTTTCTGTCATTTTATTTGTGATTTTATGCCCCACTTTTCCCTGTTCTCTTTCTGAAACTGCTGGTGTACAGATGTTAGACATCGTAAATTGATCTCAGATTTTCTTGTGTATGTTTCCTGTATTTCCACTTCCTTCCCTCCCCCACCCTTTTTGTCTCGTTTTATATTTGACATTATTTTGGGTTTTGCAGTAACATCTCTGTTGCAGTAACATCTCATATTCTTTTTTATTTTAAAGCGTAACGTAATTCTTAGATTGTGGGCTGTATAAAAATAAGCCATGGGCAAGATTTGGCCTGCAGGCTGTATTTTTCTTGCCCCCATCTAAACAGCATCTTTAATATGAAAGATAGAGATAAAAAAATATGATAATAGAGAGAATCATGGAGAATAATAAAGATTTGATAAAGAGAATTAAAAAATTTTAAAAAATAATACGCTTAGATTAGTGTTTCTTGACCTCAGCACAATTGGCAATTTGAGACAGATACTTCTTTGTTGAGGGAGTGGCCCTGTGCTTTGTAGGATGTTTAACAAAATCTCTGGTCTCTATACAAGACGCTAGCAGCACCCCTCCAGTGGTGTAAGACCTAGCCTCGAGGTTCAATATTATATACTGCTTTGACACCTGGAAATTTGGCATGGCCTTGAATGGCCTAATCAAAACTCCCCTCTCTACTGGGCCCTCACAGACAAGGGCCCTTAGCCAAACCGCCCCCCCTATCAAACAGACCAGGGGCAGGTCCTGCTCATTCCTTAGCAGCAGGTTCAGTTTCCTGCTAGTCCATGGAATTATTCAAATAGGCCGATCACATCTTCCCATGGGAACCAGGGGTCACCCCATCCTCTTGATAATACAAAGCCTGCCTCCTGCGGTCTCTGCTGCAAAGGCAACCCCCGTGTGATCCTGTGTGACAGAAGAAGTCCTCTTCCCCCACGCTGTGAGTATGCAACTTACAAAGGCTGCCTATCCCATCTGTCCCGTCAAGCGCCATGTATCCCCCTAACCCTAGGGTGGGAGTCTCGTAAGTGCAGTGGAGAGGAGATGGTCCAAACACCTTCCCACAGTGTAGCAACCAACAATATCTCCAGGCATTGCCAAACATCTTTGTGGGACAGGAGACATACAAAACCATCCCACCTGAGGATCACTGTCTTGGAATGAGAAGAACTCTAAAAACAAAACATAGAAAGAAGGAAGAATAGGCAATAAGGTATGGTGGCTGAGGGTTTTCAAAAACGGAAGAAAGGGGCGGAGCAAGATGGCAGACGAGAAATACCACCAGATAGAGCGTCTCTGCAGAAAAGAAAGCTTCTAGAAGATATTAGAAGAAAGAAGCAAGCAAATGACCATACATCAGAAGGGGGTCAGAAGGAGGAGTTCCAGAGACTAAGGGAGACTCCACGAGAGGAGGTTGCGGAGGAGAACTGGAAGGAGAA
>VBSM01001124.1:4693799-4707677 GCA_008086735.1 Cheirogaleus medius
CGGCACTCTAGCCTGGGCAACAGAGTGAGACTCTGTCTCAAAAAAAATTAAAAATAAAAATAATAGTAGTATTAATAACAAAGTGAAGCTACACAACACCAAGAGAAAATCTTAAAAGTAATCCATGAGAAAAAAAATAGATTACAGGACATAATAATTAGATTGACAAAAGACTTTTCAAAGGCATCAAAAGAGACCAGAAGTAGTGGGAAAATATCTAAAAATCTGAAGGAAAATGACTCTCAACCTACAAGTCTATAACCATCTGTTTGTTAAGGATGAGAGCAAAATAAAGATGTCATTGAACTCACAAAGACTAAGAGGATTAATTACTCACAGATTCTCACTAGCAAAGGATACATTTCAGGGAAAAAGAAAATTAAACCTAGAGGAATGAGTGGAATGCAAGGAATGATGGTGACCAAATGTAATGACCAACACGTGAAAAACCTAAACTAGCACTCGCTGAACAAAGCATCAACAATCAAAATGACTAATTTGAGGATATAAATAGGTGAAATTAAAACACTAAACAAAAATTACATGCCATCATGAAAAAAGTGATTAGAGTTAAAAAGTGTTCTAAGGTCCTTGCATCATTTAGAAGAGAGGTAGCAATATTGATTAACATTATCTATGTCTAAGGTGAGTATTTATGGCCAGCAAGAGTGGGGATTTCCCTTTCCATTCTGTTGATGTTCCAACAGCTTGGCCCACATGAGGTTTGCACAGGGCATCAGGCCGACATGCAGAGAACACAACGGGTGGCCTGGGAACATGCACAGCATGAGGATCCATCTTTGCATCCTCTTTGCTATTGGAAGTGGTAGCCTTGAGGCTTATTGCACTGCATGGTTCCTGTTTCCATGGTTATAGTCAGAATTTAAATAATCCAGCATTGATAGCATTCATTTTTTTTAGAACAGTCAGCACAAGATGCAAATAAGATATAAATATCTTCATAAATCATTTTAGGAATAAAGAAGAATGCCTATTTGCACACACACATACAACAAATGCTGGCTCGACTATTTTGTGAACAATTATAGACATAAATGTTGATTTCATGTTTTATATGTCAGTCCCAAATTTGAAGGAGCTAGCTAAAATATTATGTGATACACTAGAAATCTTCTATTTTCCCCTCAGGTCTACCCTTGATCCTTGTCTGCCATGATCTTTGTCCCAGTATGTTGGTGGTATGACTTTGTCAACAGCCCATGCAGTCTGGTTCAACAATGAGGAACCCAGCAAGGATCACAGGAGGGAGGAAAGCAAGATCAGTTTCTTATCCTTCGGCTTCCTCTATGCTAACAGTGTATCTTTTCCAAAGGCAATCAGTCCATACTGATTGGACTGATTGGACCCTCTTCCTCAGGGTTCCTGTAGATGTTCTCTCCTTATTTTGTTAGCAAAGAGGTTGTTGCCGTCCAAGAGGTACTAGGTCCCTAATTACTGCACTATCACTTGTGGTTCTTCTACAAGTACACCTTTCAATGAAAAGTCCACTTGTAAATAAACCCCCTCAAATTATCTTGGTTTGAGTATGCCTTCTACATCCTGTTAGCATCATGATAAATACAGTCATTTGCACTAGAAGCAGCACCCCACTTCTGGTACTAAAATCTGTATTTGTTTCCTCTTGCTGCTATAACAAATGACCTCTGAGTTAGTGGCTTAAAACAACACAAACTTATTATATTAAAGTTTCAAAGATCAGAAGTCTAAAATCAAGGTGCCAACAAGGCTACATTCCCTCTGAAGGCTTCAGGGGAGAATTCATTCCCTTGCCCTTTTGGCTCCTGGAGGCCACCTGCATTCTTTGGCTCATGGACCCTTCCTTGCATCATTCTAGCCTCTTGTTTCCATTGTCTCCTCTCCTACTATTTACTCTGTTCTTCCTGCCTCCCTTTCATAAGGATCTTTATGATTACATTGAACCCATACAAATAATCCAAAATGACCTCCCCATCTCAAGATCCTTAACTTAATCACATCTACAAAATAATTTCACAACAACATCAAGATTAGCACTTGATTGAATAGCTGGGGACTCTAGCCTGGCCCCATTTACATCAGACCATAGCATAGCTCCAGGAAAAGACTCTCAAAACCAGATTCTGGAATTGAGTGGAATTTGATCAAATATGTAAGAAATGTAAGAATAAGCTTCTTATCAAGCAGAAATAGGACACAGGTAATCTACAACATGCTATAACATCAGGATTACTCAAACTGTCCGTGTAGGTAGTATTACATCATGTGCAGATGGAGGGCCAGTTACTAAGTTGTCAAGTGTCTGAGGCACTGTGGGCACAACAGTCAGGATACAAGTTCTGGAGCCAGGCTGCTCTCCTGAGGGCCACAGAGAGCATACAGTGTGGGGGAAGGAAAACTAAATAATATAAACATGAATTCAAATTTGAAGATGATTATGAATACGAACACACAGTTGAGAGTATTCATGGAGAAGCAGAAAGATTCCATGACAACTCTGAATGGGTCCCTCAACTCCTAGTCACAGAGCCTAGTCACAGAGTAGGTATAACTTAGATACAACGAAGCCGGGGTCTGCTTGTAACGTTAGCAGAGTTACAGAGTTACAGCACCAAGTGAACGTTTGCCCCATTCATGTCTCTTATGTTAAAATAAGAGCTCTGTTCAGAAGAAGTAGGATTCTGAGTCATGGAATGGGGACATTTGGGCAGAAATAGATGAAGTTAAAATTTGACCTTCTGAAATCACTGGAATTCCCTTCTCCATCCCACCCTACCACCCCTCTTCTGAGGAAATCAGTCCCCTTCTGCATACAAATCTTTCAGTGATACGCCTGTGAGCATTGCTTTACAAACAAATGGGGTTTTCCCAAGACAAACCCCTTTGCCTGTCATAGCCTCCAGGTAGATCCTTAAATATTCCAGATGGAGAGGAATAAGACTTGCTCTGGAAAGAGATAATTTATACACCAAAGGAATTTTTAAAATCTTTGCCAGACTTACTGATAGAAGCCCAGGAGCATCTGTGGAAGTGGATTCTAAAGATGTAAGGCCAAGAGGGATGGAATAAAAGATTTAGTCTGTCTGAATTCATTGAAATGGATAGAATCTCATATGGAACGCAGGATTTACTAAGTTGGCTTGAGGCTTTGTGAGTGGTATTAATAGTCTGTTCAGTTGGCTAATTGAAGCTTAAACTTAGTGATGTCCTACAGTTATTGAGGTCAAAATGCCACAATGTCACTAGAGCACTGAAAAGAAAGGAGTGTGAAGGTTCTGGTAAATGAGTATTTTGTATGGTTCTATTAGGTGCAATCTGCTAGCAAAGTAATTCTATCTACCTCATAGAATTCTTGTGAAATTAACTGATAAGAGACACCGCTCAGTCTAATGTTTCATACATGCTATATATTAAAAAATAAATGGTTATTGTCTATGTTTTACTCTAATAAACATTATAAAATATTTTTTATTAGAACACAGGTCAGAAATGTATTTATTGATATTTTAAGTAATTCCACAAATGTTTTAGAGCTGCTGAACTAAAATTCTAATTTTGGAAGCTGCTATTTTAATAATAATACCATAACCATGATGAAGGGAGACTAATTCTTTACAGCAAACCAAGTGCACTCCATGATTCATGAAGGCCCTTTTGCACACTGATGATAAATCAGCGATGCCATGGAATTAGTAAAATAAACAGAGGCCACCTTCTTCCTTCTTGTCCCTGTTACAGCTTCTCTTCTTGGCATTTAACTCCAGCCTATGGATTGAAGAGATTTTGGGTATGTCACAGAAGCTACAAACTTTGACAGACTGCTAGAAATGTATACCTTCTAGGAGGCAAGGTGTCCAGTGGATGGCAGTTTTATTTCCCAGTTTCTCATGTTAGTTAATTTCATAAGATTCTCCGATGTCAACAAAGAACCTTTAATGACCCAATGTGAGTCAGTCAGATTTTCCCCACCAGGGACTTTGACGCTGGAACCGACAAACACAGAGTGAGCATGTTAAGAGCTAGGTCTCGTCGTGGCAGTGCCCCGCAGAGTCTCACTGCCAAGGTCCCAGGCACTTCTCCGCGCCTGTCCTTCCCAAGGCCAAAGTCTGAACCTAAGAGTCACTCTAGCAACTCGTGCCCATGAATTATCTCTTTTTGCTTAGTCTAAATCAGATTGCTTTTGTATTTGGAATCTAGGTAATCTTGAACATGTATACATATATATTTGATAAAATTTTAAAACTAACATTTATTTGTTTATTTTTATATTTCAAGCTAACAAAAGAGCTTTTCTATTAAACTTATTTTTTATTTTATTTTTAAATTAACATAATAATTGTAAATATTTATGGGGTACATAGTGATGTTGCAATACATACAATGTATACTGATCAGATAAGGGTAATTAGCATATCCATCATTTCAAACATTTTTCATTTTTTTGTGTTGGAAACATTCAATATCCTCCTCCTAGTTATTTGAAACTATGTATTAATAATATATGATTTAAAAAATAATAATAATATATGATTGTTAACTAAAGTCATTCTACAGTGGTAGAGCACTAGAACATATTCCTCCTGTCTAGCTATAATTTTGTATTCTTTAACAAATCTCTCCCTATCCCCTACCCTCTACACTTTCCAGTCTCTAGTATCCTCTACTCTACCTTTTACTTCTATGATATCGGCTTTCTTTTTAGCTTCCACATATAAATGAGAATATGTGGTGTTTAACTTTCTGTTCCTAGCTTATTTCACTTAACATAATGTCCTCCTGTTCCATCCACATTGCCTCAAATGACAGAATTTCATTCTTTTTTATGGCTGAATAGTATTCTTGTGTATATACACACCACATTTTTTTTATCCATTCATCTGTTGTTGGACACCTAGCTTGGTTCCATAGTTTAGTTATTGTGGACAGTGCTGCAATAAACACGTGGGTGCAGATGTCTCTTTGATATGCTAATTTCCTTTCCTTTGGATAAATGCCCAGTGGTGGCATTGCTGGATAGATACTATGGTAGCTCTGCTTTTCATTTTTTTGAGAATCCTCCATGCTATTCTCCATAGTGACTGTACTAGTGTATGTTCCCACCAGTGTATGAGGTTCCCTTTTCTCCACATCCTCACCAGCATTTGTTATTTTTTGTCTTTTTGATAATAGCCCTCCTAACTGGGGTGAGATGATACCTTATTGTTGTTTTGATTTGCATTTCCCTGATGGTTAGTGATGTTGAGAATTCTTTTCATATATCTGTTGGCCATTTGTATGTCTTCTTTTTAGAAATGTCTATTCAGATCATTTACACTTTTTAAATCAATTTGTTTGGTTTTTTGCTGTTGAGGTGTCTGGATTCCTGATATATTTTGGATTGTTATCCCCTACTGAATGAATAGCAGATATTTTCTCCCATTCTGTAGGTTGTCTGTTCACTCTGTTGTTTCTTTTGTTGTGCAGAGCTTTGTAGTTTGATATAATCCTGTTTGTTTATTTTTGCTTTTGTTACATGTACTTTTGTGATCTTATTCATAAAATCTTTTTCTGGACCAATATCTTGAAGCATTTCCCCCCTCTTCTAGTAGTTTTGTAGTTTCAGGTCTTACATGTAGGTCTTTGATTCATTTTGAGTTGATTTTTGTATAGGGTGAGAAGTGGGGGTCTAGTTTTATTCTTCTGCATATTCAGTTTCCCCAGCACGATTTACTGAAGAAACTGTCCTTTCCCCAGTGAGTGTTCTTAGTACCTTTGTCAAAAATCAGTTGGCTGTAGGTATGTGGATTAATTACTTGGCTCTCTATTCTGTTCCATTTGTCTGTCTGTTTGTATGAAAGGACTATGCTGTTTTGGTTACTTCAGCTTTGTAGTATAGTTTGAAGTCTGGTACTGTGATGCTTCCAGCTTTGTTCTTTTTGCTCAGAATTGCTTTGGCTATTCAGGATCATTTGTGGTTCCATACAAATTTTAAGATTTTTCTTTCCATTTCTGTAAATAATGTCATTGTTGTTTTGATAGGAATTGCATTGAATCTAAGATTGCTTTGGGTAGTATGGACATTTTAACAATATTCATTCTTCTAATCCATGAGCATGAAATATCTTTCCATTTGTTTGTATCCTCAATTTCCTTCACCAATATTTTATAGTTTTCTTGTAGAGGTCTTTCACCTTCTTGGTTTATTTATTCCTAGGTATTTTATCTTTTTTGGCACCTATTATAAATAGCATTGACTTAATTTCTTTTTCCGCTAGCTCACTGTTTGTGTTTATAAATGCTAGTAATTTTTGTCCATTGATTTTGTGTGCTGCAACCTTAGTGAATTTGTTTATCAGTTCTAAGAGTTTTTTTTGTAGAGTCTTTATGTTTTTATATATATATAAGATCATAAGTCTTCTGCAAACAAAGACTATTTGGTTTCCTCCTTTCCAATTTTGATGTCCCTTATTTCTTTCTCTTGCCTGTTTAATTTGGCTAGGACTTCCAGTACTATGCAGGATAAGAGTAGTGAGAGTGGACATCCTTGTTTTGTTCTAGTTTATGCAACTGTTCAGTATAATGTTAGTTGTGGGTTTGTTATATTACTGCGTTGAGGCACTTTTCTTCTATACTTAATTTATTGAAGTTTTTATCATGAAGTGATGTTGAATTTTATCAAATGCTTTTTCTGCATTTATTGAGACGATCTTATGGTTTTTGTCCTTTATTTTCTTGATGTGATGTATCACATCTACTGATTTGCCTGTGTTGAATTATCCTTGCATTCCTGGGATAAATCCCACTCGATCATGATGCCTTATTACCTTTTAGGTGTACTGTTGGATTCAGTTTGCTAGCATTTATTTTTTTTTTATTTTTTATTTCCACATATTATGGGGGTACAAATATTAAGGTTATATATATTGCCCATGCCCCCTCTACCCCCTCGAGTCAGAGCTTAAAGTGTGACCATCCCCCAAACGTTGCACATCTCACTCATTAAGTTTGCTAGCATTTAGTTGAGGATTTTTGCATCTATGTCCATCTGGGATATTGGCCTGTAGTTCCCTTTTTATGTTGCATCCTTGTCTGGCTTTAAAACCAGGATTGTGCTGGTCTTATAGAATGAGTTAAGAAGAGTTCCTTCTGCTTCAATTTTTGGAATACTTAGAGAAGAATTGGTATTAATTCTTCTTTAAAGGTTTGGTAGAATTCAGTGGTGAATCCATCCAATCCTTTGTTGGGAGACTTTTTATTACAGATTCAATCTTGTTACTTGTTATTGGTCTGATTATTGGCTTTTTATTTCTTCTTGGTTCTACTTTGGTAGGTTGCATAGGTCCAGAAATTTATTCATTTCCTCTAGGTTTTTGAATTTATTGGTGTATAGCTATTTATAGTAGTCTCTAATAATCCTTTGTATTTCTGTGGTATCCATTGTGGACATCTTTTTTTTGTTTGTTTCTGATTTTATTTATTTGGGTCTTCTCTCTTCTTAGTCTAGTGAACTGTTTGTCAATTTTGTTTACCATTTCACAAAACCAACGTTTCGTTTTGTTGATCTTTTATTATTGTTTTTAGTATTTCCTTCCTGATCTTTAACATTTCCTTCCTTCTACTACTTTTGGATTTGGTTTGTTCTAGACTTTTTATCTTGCTGCTTTTTTCTTTTATATGTGTGTATACAAGGGATGTCTGGAAAGTAATTGGCCAAATAGAGACATTTATTATATTAACAATAGCTGGATACTTTCCGGACAACCCTTGTATATACACACATATATTACACGTGTGTGTGTGTGTGTATGTGTCTTAGAGATAAGGTCTCACTCTGTTGCCCAGACTGGAGTGCAGTGGCATGATCATAGCTCACTGTAACCTCAAACTCATGGCTCAAGCAATCCTCCTGCCTCAGCCTCCTGAGTAATCTATTTTTTTGATGTAGGCATTTATTTCTGTAAACTTGCCTCTTAATACTGTTTTTGCTATGTCCCATAGGTTTTGGTATCTTGTGTTTCTATTTTCATTTGTTTCAAGGAATTTTTTTTTCATTCTTAATTTTTTCCTTCACCTCTTGATTTTTCAGAAGCATGTTGTTTAATTTTCATGTAATTTGTATAGTTTTGAATGTTCCTCTTGTTATGGATGTCTACTTTTATCTCATTGTGGTCAGATAAGTTACTCCATATGATTTCAATTTAAAAAAATTTTTTTAACCACTTCAGTATGAGCGTCAACTATAGTCGACAGCCACAGGTGAACATGCACAGCCAAGTGTCGACTTTAGTAGACAGCCAAAAGCTTTTACTTTTACAGCTTTTATCTCTGCAGTTGCAGTGTGTACATTCAGCTAATAAGTTACTACGAATCTGTGACCTTTTAACAAGTCCTTCGTAGGAGTTATTATAGTTATTTTCCTAAAGCTGCCTGTAAAGTAAAACAAGCTTTCAGTGCTTTAAAGCTTTCCTCATCACACAAGAGCAAAACAGATTCATTGTCAATACACAGCACAAACTACCGTGCGGACTATGAGTGCCAGCTGTGGGCAAGGTTTCACGGCCGGTGAGCACGGTACCAAAGTGGTTAAACTTATTTTGTATTCTAACATATGGTCAATCCTGGAGAATGTTTCATGTGCTAATGAAAATAATGTGTATTTTTTAGCTATTGGGTGAAATGTCCTGTAAATGTCTGTTAGGTCTATTTGGTTTATGGTGCAGTGTAAATCCAATGGTTTTTTTGTTGACTTTCTGTCTAGATGATCTGTCCAATGCTGATAGTGGGATGCTGAAGTCCCCAACTGTTATTGTGCTGGGATCTATCTCTCCCTTTAAGTTTAATAATGTATGCATTATATATTTGGGTACTCCTGTGTTGGGTACATATATATGTACAATTATTATATTCTCTTATAGAATTGATCCTTTTATTATTATATAATGTGCTTCTTTGTCTCTTTTTACTGTTTTAGACTTGAAGTCTATATTATCTAATATAAGTATAGTTACTCATACTTGCTTTTGGTTTTCATTGCATGGAATATCTTTCCATCCCTTCAATTTCAGTCTATGTGTGTCTTTACAAGTGAGGTAACTTTTTTTAGGCAGCATATAGTTGGGTCTTTTTTAAATCCATTTAGTCAGTCTATATTTTTTAAATGGGGAATTTAATCTGTTTACATTCAACATTATTACTAATAAGTGAGGACTTACTCCTATTATTTTATTGATTGTCTTCTGGTTGTTTTATACATCCTTTGTTTCTTACTTCCTCTCTAGTTGGGTGGTTTTCTACAGTGATAAAATTTTATTCCTTTCTCTTTTTCCTTTGTGTATTAGCTCTACCAGTGAGTTTTATCATGTCCCATGGTTTCATAATGGTGCTTATTACAACACTTTCTTAAGCATTTCTTGTAAAGCTGGACTAATGGTGATGAATTTCCTAGTTTTTGTTTATCTGTGATTTTATTTCTCCTTCATTTCTGAAGGATAACTTTGCTGGGTATAATATTCTTGCTGGCAGTTTTTTTTAATTGGAGTCTTTTGAATATATCATCCTATTCTTTCCTGGCCTATAAGGTTTCTGCTGAGAATTCCACTCTTACTCTAGTGGAGATTCTCTTACATGTGACTTGACATTTTTTCTTGCTGTTTTTAGAATTCTTTCTTTGCCTCTGACTTTTGACAATTTGACTATAAATGTGCCTTGAAGAGGACCTTTTTGGTTGAATCTATTTTGGGTTCATTGAGCTTCCTAGATCTAGATGTCTATCCCTCTTCCAAGACTTGAGAAGTTTTTAGCTATTGTTTCATTAAATATGTTTTCTACAACTTTTCCCTTCTCTTCTCCTTCTGAAATGCCTATAATGCAAATATTTGTTCTCTTAATGATGTTCCATATATCCTGTGTAGGCTTGTTTTCTTTCTTTCTTTCTTTCTTTCTTTCTTTCTTTCTTTCTTTCTTTCTTTCTTTTTCTTTCTCTACCATGTTATTTCAAAAGCTCTGTCTTCAAGTTCAGAAATTATTTCTTCTGTTTGGTCTAGTCCATTATTGATTCTTTCAATTGTATTTTTTATTTCTCATTCATTGAATTCTTAAGCTCTAGGATTTCTGTTTGGTTCTTTTTAAAAGATATCTATCTCTTTGTTGAATTTTGCATCAAATCATGAATTGTTTTCCTAATTTCTTTGAACTGTCTGTATTATTTTGTATCTCATTGAGTTTCCTTAAGATTGTTATTGTGAATTCTTTTTCTGGCATTTTGTATATTTTCTTATGATTCTGTCTTTTAGTGGAGAATTATTATGCTCCTCTAGAGGTGTCATGTTTTCTTGCTTTTTCATGTTTGATGTGTCCCTATGTTGATTTCTGTGCATCTGGTGGAGCAGTCACCTCTCCCAATTTCATAGAGTAGCTTTGTAGGGAATTATATTTGTACAGATATGTCTCGGGGTGTCATTTCAGTGGGGTGCATTGTCTTTGGTTCTAGGTAGATATACTAGTGTAGTCTCTATGTAATTACGTCAGCTACAATCCATGCTAGTGATGTTTGTGAGTATCTCAGTGGCCTAGGTTGAAAGAGTTTGTGGCGGTGTTGGTGTGGTTTTATTAGGATGCACTTGAGTGTCTGTTTCTCAGGTCAGAGAAATATGGGTGCACACAATATCAGCCAACCTGAGGTCTGGCTTGCTGGGGTTGTAGCCACAAGGCTGTTACCTGGGCTGGGGGCAAAGTGTGCACAGTTGCTGGGCCAGCCGGGGGGTATGGCTGCTGGGGTGTGTTTCTCAGGCCTGGGAGGCAGGCATAAGGTTGTTTGGAAAGCGTTCGGGGGGGGCGTGTCTGTTGGCGGTAGTAAACATTTATTATGTGAGTTAATTTGCTACAAAACTAGAAATTGCTTTATGTGTTTTGGCATTAGAATCCACTAGGGGGCAGAAACGTTTTTCAGCTGAATTTTCTCCAATCATGGAAAGTAAACCACACCGCTGTTAAGTTTATGCTTAATTTTAAATGGACAGCTAGTTCTATTTAATAAAAAAGAGTATTCTCTATTATAGTTTTAGGAGTAAGAGGCATAAATTAATTATTAAAAAGAGTTTGAGGCTGATTTGGACCCTCTTTCAAGCTGTCTTTTTAGAAGTGAGTGAGCCCGTGACATCATAATGGGAGCCCTTGTCTGTGGACGCTCACATGTGCCCGTGCCCAGCACCGGCCTAAGCAGTTCGCAGACATTATGAGTTAAGGGTTACTATTCCATTTACAGATTGTAAAGCTGGAGTCTAGGGAGAGTAAGTAGGCTGCTTAGGTACCTAGCTGGAAAGTGGCATAACTCAGATCTAACTTCACAAACCACTATTGTTAACCACCGCTCCATACTGCTTCCTTTGGGCTACTTGCAGGTGTCCGGATAACAATCTTTTCCATAAAAAATATCTGTCACATAAGTGTATAACCTCCCTAAAAAGTGCATAAAAAGAGAACTGGCAAAAGATGTAAGTGGGGAAATGTTCAATCTAAGAACATCCTCCTTATCATCCAAGTCAGCAACTTGTAAATGTTAATGACAACACGCAGTGCAGGAGACAGAGCTCATAAGCATACTGATGAGCAAAGGAAAGGACACAAACAGGATATTCGGTGCAATTCCATATAAATGAAGTTCAAAAGGAGACAAAGCTAATCTACGGTGTTAGAAGTCAGGAGGGAGGTTGCTCTGGGCTTGAGGCCATGTCTGGGATGGAGACAAGGTGGCTTCTGGGATTCTGATCACATCCTGTTCCTGGTTGGAGTGGTGACAACCCAGGGGTGCTCGCAGTGCAGAAAGTAAAATCGTGCCGTGTGTCCTTTCCTGTCAGTATGCTACACTTCTATAGATTGAAAATGAAGATACTATCTGGTACTGGAAAGCACAGATGACATTTTGAAATTACACAAGTAATAATTGATTCTTTCTCAAATGTTCAACTAATACAAATAAATCAAATGAATTATATGGTCTCTACCAAATGTCCCCTCTTTTCCCAAAGGTCACTGCCAATGTGCTAAGCCATTTTCTCTTCCGTCCAGTGTGGATGTGTTATAACTGAAACAATACTTTTTGAATTCTGAAGGTGTTCATCACAGAATTCTTTTTAAGTAAAATTTTGAAAATAACTTACATAGACAAAAAATATTTTAAAGTAAAATAGGGCACAATCCTAATGTGGCTAGAAAAGCTATATTATAATGAAGTAAAATGTTCTGGTATAATAAAGTTAAACAAAATACAATTATGTGAAAAATGAAGAAAAAATACAAATCAGTTCTCAAAATGATTGTGTGGGGCAAAAGAATTATACATAATTTGTCTTGGTTTTTCTGTTTTCTAGATTGTTGTGAAGTGTATTTACATTTGTTTAATAACAAAGAATTAAAAATAAGTTTTAAGGTATAGAATTTATAGAGAAGTTCCTAAATTTTATTAATAAGATTAGACAAAATAAAATATAGGTTGTTCCATAATAGAATATATTACCAATGGGAAATTCATAATGAGAAAATGTTCCTTCATGTCTTCAAATTAATTTTCAAGGATTTTTATTCTTGTTATCTATTTATTTAGGCTGTAATTATTTTTGTTGAAGAATAGGCTATATACTTATGCCAGATTTATCTGCCACAGAAGCTTTGACCTATGGCAGAGACTAACAGGAGGAGAGAAAGAATCAGAAACCTTCCCAGAGAAGGTAAATGTCTGCCCTAGGAAACATGGGTCAGACTCAGGCGGAGTGGTGGGTTACCGAAAACACTCTGAAGTCACGAAGAAAAATCAATAAATATTCATTAAGATTAAACTGATTTTTTAAAGGCAAGCCTCTAATGGATTCTGAGGGAAGTTTGCTTTTATTTTCTGGAGTGGAACATTTAATTATCAATCAAAACACAACTTTTAGAAGCAGTCCTCCAAACATCTGGAGCTTTCGGTTCAACGTTGGCTTAGGAAATGCACGGATCTGCCCCTGCTCTGCTGAGTCTGACAGCACCAGGCATGACAGGAACTCGTTCTGTTGATGTATGTGTTCTGTGAAAAGCCTATTTGGGTTTCCTAACTGATCTTTTTTGGTCTAGACAACCATTTGAAACAAAGTATATTATTTGCTTTTTCCAAAGAAAAATGGCAGAGCTGCTCCACTGAGCCATTGTTTGCATATTGCTTTCTACATAAAGGTATCCATAACAGCAGCAAATTCAAAAGCAAGTTCATAGCTCAGTCTTGAGCAGATAATTAAGGAGCACAAAGGCCTTGCAACAAGAGTACAGCCAGCTGCAGTCAAACAGCATTCCAGCGCTGTGCCCGCCGTCTGGTGGAGGCACCTGTGTTGGCAGTGCATTCCTGGGAGAGGGCAACCCTGGGACCAAGAGCACTGAGGACAAGGCTCACCTGAGGCCGTATGGCAGGTGTAGTGCACACTGGACATCGGGCCTGTCGTCTCACCGATTTATTTGACAATTTGTGGACTCACTGTGTCCTGGCACTTTTCCAAGCACTTTAATATTAATGGTCTATTTCTCTGCGAGGCAAGAACTGCTTTCATCCCCATACAGATGAGAAACTGAAGGCATAGAGGTTTGGTAACTTGCGCAAGGTCATATAATTTGTGATCATTATTTATTTATTTATTTGTTTATTTATTTTTATTTCAGCATATTATGGGGGTACAAATATTACGGTTATGTATATTGTCCATGCTCCCCCTCCCCCCTCGAGGCAGAGCTTCAAGCGTGACCATCCCCCAAACGTTGCACATCTCACTCATTATGTTTGTATATACCCATCCACTCCTCCCCCCTGCCACCCGCCCAACACCTGACAAATGTTATTCCTACATGTCCACTCAGGTGTTGATCCGTTAATACCAATTT
>VBSM01001124.1:4713708-4734222 GCA_008086735.1 Cheirogaleus medius
TGAAATAAAAAAATAAAAATTAAAAAAATAAAAATAAAAAAAAATAAATAAAAGTGGGCAAAGCATCTAAACAGACATTTCTCAACAGAAGACCTACAGATGGCCAACAGATATATGAAAACAAATGTTCAACATCACTAATCATCAGGGAAATGCAAATCATAATCGCAATGAGACATCATCTCATCCCAGTGAGAATGGCTATTCCCAAAAACACAAAAATAACAAATGCTGGTGAGGATGCTGAGAAAAGCGAACCCTCCGGGAACCCTCATACATTGTTGGTGGGAATGTAAATTAGTACAGCCACTTTGAATAATAGTATGAAGGTTCCTCAGAAAACTAAAAATAGAACTACCATATGACCCCAAAATCCGACTACTGGGTATTTATCCAAAGAAAGGAAATCAGTATATTAAAGGGATACCTGCACCCCCATGTTTATTACAGCACTATTTACAAAAGCCAAGACATAGAACAACCTAAATGTTCATTAACAGGTGGATGGATAAAGAAAATGTGGTGTGTGTGTGTGTGTGTGTGTATATATATACATATATATATATAATGTAATACTATTCAGTCATAGAAAAGAATGAAATTCTGTCACTCAAGGCAACATGGGTGAGTCTGGAGAACATTATGTTAAGTGAAATAAGTTAAGCACAGAAAGATAACTACAACATCATCACCCATAAGTGGGAGCTTAAAAAATCTGAGCTCATGGAAGTAGGCGGTAGAATTGTGGGTATTAGAAGCTGAGAAGGAAAGGAGGGAGGGAAGGATGGGGAGAAATTGGTTAATAGATACAAATTACAGCTAGATAGGAGGAATAAGTTATGTACAGTGAATTCAACACTGTAGGGTGAATATGGTTAACTATAATTTATTGTATATTTTCATAAAGCTCAAAGAGTATTTTTAATATTTACGACACAAAGAAATGATAAATGTTTAAGATATACAAGTATTGCAAAGTCATACTGTACCCCATAAATATGTACAATTATTCTATGTCAACTAAAAAGAAAAAGAAAAATGTAAAAAAAATTAAATTAAACTATTAAGTAGGATAAGAAAAATAAGTACTCACAGGATAGGTTTTCTAGCTAGGTCTGTGAGCACAGTGGACTCACCGATAATCTTGTTAGCAATCTAGCACATCTTTTGTAATCTAGGAAAAACATTTAAAGGTAAACTATGTATATAGTGCCTATAAATGTGAAAGGAATCATGTTAATTATTGTCCCTAACTCATATAATGATAGCTACATTTTAATAAGCACCTAATATATCAAGTGCTTAACATGTTTTTTTATCAATCAATTCTAATAATGCAATCAGGAAGGGGCTATTATAATATTCACTTTAGAGATGAGAAAAGAGTCTCAAAATGTTAATTATCTCATAACTAGTAAACAGTTTGATCCCAAAACTTGTGCCATGCTCCACCATGCTGTGCTATAGTTAGTCATTTTGCCTTGAATCCAATGTGACTACTTTTCCCTAGTCATTAAATGAAGTTGCTTAAAAAAGTATAACAAATCTGACTCAACATCCTGAATAAAATTAAATATTCCTCAAGATGTGCAATCTAGTTAAAAGGAAAGAAAATTCTTATAATTGATTTTCTTTAAAAGGAAAGTTGGCGCTTAGAAAGGAATTTAAAAACAACAAACTGAGTTACCACAGATAATCATAATTTGAGCACTTTAAATGATAGCACTTAAATATTATGTTCTGAATTATTATTAACTCCAGTAACTTAAGTATCCAAAAGAATTCACTAGAGCAACCTTTAAAATACATGATAACATTACTCAGAAACATCCAGCACCCACTGTATAAATTATGTGATACAAAAAATATTTACTTTAAAATAACTTATGAGGAAATTTTGACTTGCACTTCATAGTCCTCTTATTTTTTTTTTCATTTACATGAGAGAGCACTTTATTTATGCTAAGGAATTTGAATAATAATAAAAAGTTTAAATCCTGACAAACATTTTGGTCTTTAAAGAAATCTGGCTATTTTCAGATTTGGATATTTTCCCAAATAGAATGTGGGTTCACTCCTTACAGTCTCAACAACATGCACAAACCTTAGGTGCTGTCAGTGTTATTAATAACATCTTATACAATGTTTAGTCTATTACTTCCCATCCGCAGACAACTGAAGTTTAAAATACATGCATTGGCCAGGCATGGTGGCTCACGCCTGTAATCCTAGCACTCTGGGAGGCCAAGGCGGGCGGATCGCTCAAGGTCAGAAGTTCAAAACCAGCCTGAGCAAGAGTGAGACCCCATCTCTACTAAAAATAGAAAGAAATCAATTGGCCAACTAAAAATGTATATAGAAAAAATTAGCCAGGCATGGTGGCACATGCTTGTAGTCCCAACTACTTGGGAGGCTGAGGCAGGAGGATCGCCTGAGCCCAGGAGTTTGAGGTTGCCGTGAGGTGGGCTGACGCCACGGCACTCTAGCCCGGGCAACAGAGTGAGACTCTGTCTCAAAAACAAAAAAAAATACATGCATTTATTGTTGAAAACATTAAAAAGAAAAAATGCCAAAGCTACTTACAAGCGGGTGTTGAGCAATCCCTGGTATTGTAATAGAGTCGATGGAAATGTTTGCTACATTCAGCTGAAAATGTGACTGGCCCTAGTGGACAGGAAAAGAATGCTTATTATAAACATAGGAATGTTTTCCAAACAAATTTGCTAGCACTTTATGGACAGAAATAATGTAACTGTGGCTTACACCCTTCCACGCCCTTAAAAGAACTTGCCTGAGAGCGTTGCCTTCACCCAGCTATGTGGGAGGTAGTGAGTTGTGGTCTGTGAACAATTATCTAAATTCATTCTACATTCTCAACATCTCACATAATGGAATCTTCACCATCAGTAAAACTCTCTAGAATAATTAGGGGGGAAAAAACTCTAGACAGAAAAAAAAAATCTGCCGAGAGCAATGTGGATGTGAAAAATAAAAATTGAGTACCTTTCGTTTCTACTTTTTGTTTCTTAGTTTTTTATTTAATAGGAATTAATGTTTATGTTCGAAGACATTTATTCCATTTTCTAATGATAGCAATTTATGTCTTATTAGTGTCAAGGACTATTGTAAAGTGTGCAGGGCCTGAGAGTTCCTTCTCTCTCTCCATAAATCCAGGGGGGCCCCATCCAAGCTTTCACCCCTTCCTTCGGAGTCTGCTTTTCATGAAAGTGACCGAAGTAGGGAGTCCACAGACCTGCTGCTCACAGCTGCCTGGAGTTACTCAACAGCCCGCCGCGCCCTCACCCCCAGGTGGATCTCTGCTTCATCCACAGGCCATCATTCTGAAGTTGATGAACAGACACGGCCCTTGGATTTAATTAAGTGGGAAAACCACATCTTTACCACATGACGGGCCTGAGATGCAACAGAATGAAAGGTAGCTGCTGCGGTTAGGAACAGAGGGACAATAACAATGGTAAATGGGGTGGGTGGGGACTGTTCAAAATACTGTAGTGATTTGCTAGAACTCGGGGCGCAGGATGATGCGTAAATCATTCACAAATTCGATACGAAGAACCAAAGAGTGTCATAAGAACATTTCATCTGTGCTTCAGATGTGGCGTACGAAAGTCTGTCTCTCCCTGTTCGAAAAACTTCTGTTGCTCCCATGAGCGATCTAAACGCCTCGGCATGCCGTTTAAGATTCCACACCGCCCCTCCGGGCTGGTGGCAGAGACGCAGAGCAGCGACCCGAGCCCTCGGTACCCTGGGGACACGGCGGCGTTGGGGGGCCCTGGTGGCTGGGAGGACCCGCTCTGCTCTCAGTGCATGAACTCACAGAGAACCATGAACAGATAACGACGGGAAAAGGTGTGGGAGCCGTGGGAATCAGCAATTTGCACAGGAAGCTCTGGGGGATGTTGTTTACTGTAGTCTGCCTGAAGCTGGGACAAAATTAAACAAACAAGGTGGGTTTGGTGCTTTGGAAAGTGTGCAGGCTGCTCATGAACTCCATTCTCCTTTATCAGGAGAAGTAACTGAAATTAATGAAGCTCTGCAGAAAATCCAGGACTTCTCAACAAATCTTATTAGGAAGATGGTTGGCTGATCGAGATGACACTGAGCAACCCTTCAGAACTAGAGGAACTGATGAGGGAAGAAGCATCTGAGAAATACGTAATTTCTATTGAGGAGTGAAAATAGGACCCCTAAATACACTAGTGTGAAATAACTTAAAAAAAAAAAAAAGATTTCCACAGTATGACTCCTTCCTACCTTTCCAGCCATGTATGTGCCCAGTGGCCACATATATCCCTACCTAAACCCACCACCGTCCGTACACACCACCCACCTGTCCTTCCCCAAACCACACGGTGAGTCTTTATGCCTTGCTCAATGGTTTCTGACCTGAATGCCTCGCTCCTCATGGAGAAACCCTTATTTATCCCTTAAAGCCCAACTTAAAGTCGTGTCCACTACAAGCCTTTCCTGGTAGTTCTTAGTCACATTATTCACTTTCTGTGTATTCCTAAAACATTATACTGTATTACTTATCAAGATCTGGAGTGGTCGCAGTGGTTCACATCTGTAATCCTAGCACTTTGGGAGGCTAAGGCAGGAGGATTGCTTGAGCCCAGTTCAAGATCAGCCTGGGCAACATAGCAAGATCTTGTTTCTACAAAAAATTTAAAAATTAGTCAGGTACGGTGGCACAAGCCTGTAGTTCTCACTACTCTGGAGTCTGAGGCAGGAGGATGGCTTGAGCCCAGGAGTTTGAGGTTGCTGTGAGCTAAGCTGACGTCACCGCACTCTAGCCCGGGCAACAGAGTGAGACTCTGTCTCAAAAAATAAATAAATAAATAAAATAAGAGACAGGGTCTCACTCTGTTGCCCGGGCTAGAGTGTGGTGACGTCAGCTTAGCTCACAGCAACCTCAAACTCCTGGGCTCAAGCCATCCTCCTGCCTCAGCCTCCAGAGTAGTGAGAACTACAGGCATGTGCCACCATGCCCAGCTAATGTTTAGTTGGCCAATTAATTTCTTTCTATTTATAGTAGAGATGGGGGTCTCGCTCTTGCTCAGGCTGGTTTCAAACTCCTGACCTTGAGCAATCCTCCTGCCTCGGCCTCCCAGAGTGCTAGGATTACAGGCGTGAGTCACCACACCTGGCGGAGACCCTGTCTCTTAAAGAAAAAAAAAATATGGTTTACGTTAGAGTTAATACAAGTTAATAGCATTTGTCCAGCTCCCCAACCAGACTGTGAGTTTCCTACAGACATTGTCATTGTATCCTCAGTGTCTAACATAGTAATCTACACACAATCTTTTTATTTAATGGAATCACTGATAAATTTTATACTTGCCTGTGAAATGCTTTATGAATTTGTCTTTGTCTTTTAAGTTCAAATCTCTTGGGAATATTTCTGAAAAGAAAAAGAACTTCAGAATTTCTTGAATGCATTTCCATCAGTAACAATATCTTTATTATGCACTTAATAAAGCATTAAACACATGAATCCAGGGCAGTTTATATAGCTGATCCCAAATCTGTATCTCCAGCCCTGACCAGTTCCTGGGACTCCAGAACTCCAGTAGAGCTAACTTCTTGCTCTACTGCTCTCTTGAGGCAGCTTACAGGCCTTCCAGAAGTGCCCAGATGGAGTGGGACGTCTGGTTTTCCCCTCTGCCTGTACTTATTTCTCTTCCATGTCCTCAGTCTCAGTGAATGGCATCCATCACTCTATATTCCTTGCTCAGGCCCCAAATCAAGAAGTTATTCTTGACTTCCTCTTTCCCTCACCACTACATCCAACCTCCAGAAATTATCCAGACCCGTGCACTTCTTTCTCCATCCGTTAACGCGAGGCTGATCCAAGCCATCGAACTTCTGTGACCACTTCAGCAGCAGCCTGCTAACCTGTCTTCTCCCTATAATCCTTTTTCTCTGCGGTAGCCAGAGCAAGCAAACTGCAACGCACTTCAGCTCATGGTACTCTCCCACTTAAAAGGCTTTGTGCTTAAAATAAAATAAAATTTAAAAATTAAACTGTATCTCAGACTTTACCTTGTAATCACTAAAAATACATCATCCAGAAAAAGCAATTTGTAAAAACAATCAGGAGTGTATTCAACTCTTTTAAAGGAAGAGCAAACTTAAATAAAATACTTGGGCCTCAATATTTGTGAGCAGTTACACATTTAAACTTACAATGCTTTTATTATAAAACGGCTCATGTGTACATCAAACATCATAAGAGAATAACGGGCAAGTGAACACCTGTCGTCTCCCCACAGGTGAGTCAGGGCCCCGGGAGAGCCCGTGCGGGCTCAGGGCGCTGGCTCGGGGCGGCAGGGCGCAGCGCGGTGGAGGCTGCCCTCCCATCTGACAACGAGCAGCTGCATTTTACAATTAAAACTAATCCAAGAAAACAAAATAGCAGTGAATATGAAAGTGTTTCCTCATGTAAATCTTTTGGTGTTCTCTTCAATAATATTCCAGCCTGAACGTAGGTCTTTCCCCACCTCTTCTCAGAAACCAAACGTAGCAAATTGGCTTCTGTGGCATCGATTCTCTGTGTGGCCTTGGGGCAGGTAGCTGCACCGACGCTTTCTGAAAGGTGAGCCAGCTGAGTGCAGTGGCAATACCTACTCTGGCTAAAGCACATTCAAAGACTTCGTAAATAATTCTATTTCTGACAGCACTTAGACTACAATTCTAATCTGCAGCCCCTGGGACAGTGAAACATTCGGGTTTGTAGAGAATTACATATTTTAAGAAAATTGTCCCCTCTTCTCCACCCTGTAACGCATTTTGTGACTTCTACCAAAGCAGTTGTCACATTGTGATTAGCATGACAGTGCACTGTGCGCGCCTGTGGGTCTTTCGAGGCAAGGGATGCTGTCTTGTTCCCTGTGATCACCAGGCGCGTGCAGCCCGCTTTGCCGACGGAGGACTCCAGGCACATATCCAGGGAATGGAAAGCTGAGAGGGTTGTTAACTTTTAAATGGAAACAATCAATGCCTCATTTGCACCCCATATAGGCCACCAAGAAAACCACAATTTTAATACACTTGAATTTTAATTTCAAGGTACAACCATCAGATAGGAATATAAAACAGACTGATTTAACTGAAACAGGGAAGTGATGTTTAAGATGACAACCAAAGTAATGAGCCAGAGATTACTAGGTAAGAAGAGATGGAAGAGGGGACTGCAGTGTGTTAAAGTATTTGAGGAATATCCAAGTGGCTGAAAGAGAGAGACAGGTTATAGCTGTTTACAAACTTTGTTCTTAGTTTTATGGGTGATGAAAAGTCAAAGAGTTTTAGGCAAGGGAATGGCATAGCTGAGCTTCATTTTTTTTCCTTTTTTTTTTTTTCCATGACAAGGTCTTGCTGTGTCACTCCGTCTGGAATGAGTGGACTGATCACAGCTCACTGCAGCCTTAAACTTCTGGGCTTATGCAGTCCTCCCACCTCAGTCATTCAAGTAGTTGGGACTACAGGCTGGCACCACCATGCCTAGCTAATTTGTTTGTTTGGACAGATGAGTGGCATGATCACAGCTCACTGCACCCTCAAATTCCTGGGCTCAAGAGAGCCTCCCGAGTAGCTGGGACTACAGGGACAGGCAGACTCCACCATATCTGGCTAATTTTTAAATTTTTGTAGAGATGGGGTCTCGCTACGTTGCCCAGGCCTATGGTAGTTTATAATCCCCAAAATATTACATGAATAACTAGTAAGAGAACTACTGCTAACAACAAAATTAGTTAATTGATGTCTGATGGAAAATGGTCTAAGAAAGTAATGTCTATAATGATAGCAATGTGAACCACATACATAATTTTAAATGTTTTATTAGGCACATTAAAAAAGTAAAAGGAAACATGTGAATTAATTTAATAATTTACTTTATCTAACCCAATGTATCCAAACTATTACCATTTCAACATGTATTCAATATTTTAAAATTACTAATGAGATATTTTTACATTTTTTATACTAAGTTTTCAAAATCCAGGGTGTATTTTACACTCACAGAACATCTCAGTTTGGTCCAGCCACATTTCAACTGCTCAAGGGCCACAAGTAGTTTGTGGCTGTCATGCTGGACAGCACAGTCTAAAACGTATGCTTCACTCCTGTGATATATAACGACAGTCGTACAGAGGATCACAGATTTGGAGAGATTAAAAACAAAGGGGTCTTTAGGTAATACATGATCATTATCCTGGAACAACTTGAGTAAACGGGTATCTCAGTCATCCAATTTGTAAAACTTTCTAGTTTTTATTTAACCAAAACAGTTGCTATCTGGCACCCTCATCAATTTTAAATTTACAATATCTTTTAAAAGAACAGATTTGCATATATGTTGGTGTGTTTGTCTCTCGTTCCTATATTCTTGTTAAAAAATGAGTAGAGATCATGTGAAACAATAAAAAACCTTAACAGTACAATTAAAAACTAAAATAATAGAAAATGTTTATTGTTTGCTTCTATTTGCATATAACTTTACTATTTTACCATGAAGATAATTTGTTCTGATATGACTGACTCTTGAATAACCTTGTTACTTGATCCTCAGTCTTTTGTAGGTACTGTGGGACATTATTTTATGTTTTAATCTGTTATTAGGTGCTTAAAATGCTTGCTGCATAGCTCTTTGAGTTATCATTTATTTTAGTTAAACAGATGGTACTATTAATCTCTTTTTCAATATATAAAAACAATTATATTTTCAAAAATAAGAAAAATTACCTTTATTACCTCACTGCTGAGAGAATTGCTGGTGGAAAATGTAGGTATTTACAGAAAATTGCAAATTTATTAAGTACATGGTAGAAAAAGATGTTGACTTTTAACATATTGAAGCAATACTTTTAAAATACAAAATTAAAAGTATTTGAAATTAAACTGGAATAAAATGTGTATCTTTTTTCCTTATGTAGTTATATTGGTATCTATACTAATAAATACTTATAAATGTATAAATATGTATAAAAATATATTTTATATCATGCTTCTATTAGAGATGAAGATATTTCAACAGAGGGATGTATGTGTATAACTTTCTTTTTTATGAAACTTTTTATGAGGCCTAATGTTATTAATGTTTAGGCTGCAAATTACACACAAGATAAAAAAGTAAATCCAAACTGACTACTTATTATCTTCTAATTTTTGCTATTTAAAATATGTTCCAGACCAGCAGCATCAGCATATCCCAGGAGCTTGGTTGAAAAGCAGACCAGGCCGACCCCCATAGAGTCAGACTTGTTTTCAACTGGAACACAGTACATCGGGTGTACGCCCGTTTGTATACATACTGTCTGTGACTGCTTTTGAGCCACAGAGACAGAGGTGAGTGTCGTGAGTACTTTCTCATACTTTGGATACAGAGAAGTAGAGATAGGTTCTGCATTAGGAAAAAGCATGATATCATGTTTTCATTACCTAGAGCTGCCATAACAAAGTTCCACAAGTTGTATGGCTTTCACCAACAGAAACTTACTGCCTCACAGTAAGGAGGCTAGAAGTCTAAAGTCAAGGTGAGGGCAGGGCCGTGCTCTCTCTGCAGGCTCAGGAGAAGGATGCCTCCCTGCGTTTTCCAGCTTCTCGTGGGTGCTGGCAATCCTTGGAGTTCTCTAGCTTATACATGCGTCAGTCCAACCTCTGCCTTCGCCATCACACGGAGCTCTGTGTCCAGGGATCTTCGCATGGCCGTCATCTCATTAAGGACACCAGTCACACCAGCCACTCTGCTCCAGTATAACCTCATTTTAACTAATTGCATCTGCAATGACCATATTTCCTAATAAGGTCACATTCTGAGACACTTGGAGACTAGAAACTTAACATATTTTGGGGGGAACACAACTCAATTCCTAACATATGGAAATCTGAGTTTACTAAACAAACAAATTGAAATTGATTATTTGCATTATAAAAGTTATTTATTTTCACAATAATTTGGTCAAAATTATTTTTAAATGGTTTAACCAAGATATCAAAAACATGACATTTACAAAATTTCAATGGGTGCACAACTTTTACATAAATAAATATATTCTGTAATATGAGGTTCCATTGCTATCCCTTGTAAAAGAAATCGCTAGTCAATTTCGCCAATTCAAGCTGCACAGACCCACCTACAAAGAGTATTCTGACTAAAAAACTTCTCAAAATAGAAAATATTTTTAAAACACCACTCACTATAGGTTATTTGTAATAGAATGCTTAAAATTGTTGTAGTACTATTATTTAGATTTTTTCTGAGATTCTAAATAGCTTTTGAAAAATGAATTATTTGTTTAATTAATTCTCCTCTTTCTCACAAATACCTTCAAAAGACAGAATTTACACCCCAAAACTAAAAAACAGAATGTTTTGGAAGATCTCAACTGCTTATAAGAGTGATATAATATTTTTTAAATGAGCTTTTTGTCACTGGGCAGTTTCAGGTGTACAGAAGCATTGTACACCTAAACACAGAGCATTCCCAGCTTCTCCGATTACTAACATCTGACACTATAGGACACATTTCCTGCAGCTAATGAACCAACACTGATATGTTACTTCACTTGGATTTCCTCAGTTTTCACTTGACGACCTTTTTCTGTCTCGTCTAGGGAGCCCACATCACACTTCGTTGTCATATCTCCTTAGGCTTCTCTTGGCTGTGACAGTTTCTCAGTCTTTTCTTGTGTTTGATGACTGACAGTTTTGAAGAGTCCTGGTCAGGTATTTTGTAGAATGTCCCACATTTGAGATTTTTCTGATATTTTTCTCATGATTAAACTGGGGTTAAGAACACTAGCATAAAGTGCCATTTTTGTCATCTCCTATCAAGGGTGCGCGTTATCCACACGGTTTATGATTGTTGGTGCTGACCTTGACTGAGGCAGTGTTTGCCAGGTCTCTGCACTGTGAAGTTGCTGTTCCCCCCTCCACACTGTCCTCCTGGGAAGGAGGTCACTGTGCTCGGGGCGCAGGTGTGAATGGGGGGGTCGTGCTCCCCTCCCCCGAGGGCACAGTGTCTATGTGCGGTATTTAGAATTCTTCTGCATGGGACGTTTGTCTCTCCTCCCTCAGTTGTTTATTTATTTAGTTAATCATTTATTAACACTTACACCAGCAGGGACTCACGGTGCATATTTTGCACTTTGGGTTATGACCTCGTACCGCTGTCTTTGTTTGGTTGCTCAGATGGTCCCAGGCCATTGGGAACTGTTTTTGTTGGTTCCTGCATCCCTCTGGCATCTCCCTGTCATTGTGGGGGGCTTTGTCCTCATTTTTATGGCTTTAAATTTTTATCACTTTTTTTTACTTTCTGGCACTACCAGAGGCGCCAGGTTCATCTTGCATTGTTTCCTGTCCTGGTCCTAGCATCAGGGATTTCTCCAAGGAGCCCTGGAGCCTTTTATGGGAGAATAGTCTTAGAAACCAGGATCTGGGCCCTTGGTGTGCTCCTTGCTACTGGGGTGTTGTGACCTCTGGGCCCTTTCAGCTGATGGAGCAAGCAAATATGTGTCTGATGGAAATGAGGAACTTGATTTTTAATACATCCAGTGTTTAAATTATTTCTAAAATTATACTATGGCACATAATATTTAATAGAATATATTTTTGGAATGTACACTATTTGTAATATTTCACTGATGATATCACAAGGAGCACATAAAAGTCACTTTAAATGATCTAAGCTCAAACATGTAGTTGTATTAATTCATACTCTGCACCCAACTGTGCCCTGTGTCCTGTCCTAAAACCAGATAGTCATGATTTGTTTTCCCAACCAAAGCAAAACTCTGTGTCAGGCCAGACACCTCCAAAGATTCCTTGAGTTTCTTTTATAAACTGAGGTAGACAAAATAAATAATCTCCAAAGTCCTTCGTAAGTCGTCAGTTATAAAATACTATGACAAGATTCCAACATTATATTGCTTATTTACCAAAGGACAAAATATTAAATGAGTCCAGAGGACTAGAAAAAAATACAAAATCATGTTGCAAAGTAGATTTCCTTCTGGTTTTAAACCACAGGCCAATTCATGTTTAATTTAAACTTTAGCCATTTCATTCAAAGACTGCTGTCAAGAAAATGATTCATTCAGTTTCTGGTTTAACTAGTTAATGCCCCTCCCAGATTTAAAGTTATCATTTCCATGGACATTTTAAAAGACAAATGAGATTCTTATAAAAATGCTAAAACATTGCAAAAGCAAATAGATGTACATCATTTTACACTATGACAACATTTTTATGTGCAATCAGTTATTAAGAATGACAAACAAATGACAGTAGATTAGTACTATCAAGAAACACAGGATCCGGCCCTAAGGAAGTTCCTGGATTAGGCAGCTAGAAACCTTATCAACAAACTGAACCACAGGATAACCGCAGAGGGCTCCCAACCCAGTAGTAAAGTCACACCACCCCAGAAGCACAGTCTCCAAGAAGCAAAAACTCTCCTTTATTGAGACCAGAACTGAAGGAAAGAGAGCAAGTGTGCAGGCAGAGCACCAGTTCCTGCAGGGAAAGGTGAAGTTTGAGATTCCGGGAGTGGAGACATTCAGCAGATAGTGGACACGTGAATTTAAAGGACAAAGAAAAGAAAAGGGAAGGAGATACGTTCCAGAGTCAGTCACAGAGAGGCAGCAGTTGAAACAAGAGAAGTGCCCAGGATCACATGGGAAAGCTCGCGTGCGGAAAATCCTGGCCACACCTGGAACCCCGGGCAGCGGGAGGAGAGGGGCTCAGGGAGAGAAAGCCGCAATATGGTCAGAGAAGCCAGAGGACAACGTGAGAATAGCTGTGGAAACATAGGAATCGTTTAAAGAGGACAGGGAGGTGTCAGCAGCAGCAGAGCATCCAAGGGGCCACATAAGGTGAAGATCGACAACTGCCCCAGGGGTCAGCCAAGGTCACCACAGCACCGTGGCCAGGAACAGATAACAGAGGCCCAGCACGTTCACAGGCGAAGTGGCAAAGGAGGGCGGATTTTGCCCTGTAGGTTGTGTTAATCATGCCTTTTTATTTTCTTTATTTCTGACATCTGGGGCCTTGCTGCCCCTGGAGGGACTGCCCCTCCCAGGGAAGCCGATTCCCAGAAAGAGCAGAGCACTCACCTGCAAGATCACCTTTCATTTGCGGACCAGCCCAACCGCAGCCCAGTTCCCACTACCTGCTTATTGGGCTGTCACACTCCTGACCACTATTCCCTGTCCTAATTGACAGGGCCAGGTGCCAGACAAGCAGGGACGGACCTTAGCGCCAGAGCCCACTGAAATGATTCAGACCAGCCAGTCCTGAACCTGCTTCCTCTCGCGTGCCTTAGCCTGCTCTTGCCCACATTCCCCCCATTCCTTCTTCCTCCTAAGTGGCCCTGGTTCCCACGTGGCCCTGTGTGGTGTGCTGTGCCCCCTGTTTTAGGGACTTGTCAAAATAAACTTCTTCCTTTGAACATCACTTCCATCCTTGTCTCATCATCCCTGATTAAACAAATCCCAGGTACATTTTAAGGCAGGTGATGACAGATACTGGGAGGAATGGTAACCTAATCATATTTGTTTCATATCCTCTGGCAACAATGCAAAAAAATGGTTACAAGAAAGCTTATAAGTCTCACTGTAAACTTCTATAGCAGCTTTAAAACTAACTTTTTCTAAATATACTATGTTGCTTTTCTAGATGAGGCAATGGAATTCTTTGTGCAGCAAGAATTTTCGAATATATTTCAAAATACCTTACCATGAACATTTCTGAAATGTTCAATTACTACCTGATTACCACAGGTTAAAAATTTACCAAAGTAATTTTAAATATCTAATTAGATAGTAAAATAGAGTAAGTACTCATAGGAAATATTTTCCTAAGAATGGATACATATGGTTTAGAAGATTGATGAATAAAGGTCACAAACAGTAATAATACAGTAATACAACTTAACCAAAATTTAATTCATCGACATGTGGGATAAGCACGTTTACTTCTCGTTGTCCACATACCTTAGCCTATGTATTAGGTTTCTTTTCTTTCTTCTGAAGTATCTTTTATTTTCACTTCATGTATTAGGAATTTTTTAAGAAATGGCTATTTTAACACTTCACCAATTAATTAAGTAGCAATGAATAATTATTTAATACAGTAATTAATTTCTATTCTTGCAACCTAAAATTCAGACTATAAATACTATCCTATGTAAACAAGACTTTGTTTTTAAATGTATTAGGGAACACAGGAGATAGTCACAGGAAAGAATTACACAAACGGACAGTGTTCTGAATCCAGCAGGTAAGTGATGTTTTTTTCTTTCTTAGCAACAGGCATATATATCTTCTAGCAACAGGAAAATCTCTTATAGGTGAGGTAGCTCATACCTGTAATCCCAGCACTTTGGGAGGTGGAGGCAGGAGGATAGCTTGAGGCCAGGAGTTCAAGACCAGCCTGAGCAATAGCGAGACCCTCGTCTCTACAAAAAATTTAAAAATTAGCTGGGCATGGTGGTGCGTGCCTGTAGTCCCAGCTGCATGGGAGGCTGAGGCCAGAGAATTGTCTGGGCCCAGGAATTTGAGGTTGCTGTGAGCTATGATTGGGCCACTGCACTCTAGCCTGGGTGATGGATCAAGACCCTGCCCTAAAAAAAAAAAAGGAAAAGAAAAATCTCCTGCAAATAAACATAACCAGGTTTTGAAGTGGTCATGATGACATCCCTCTGCCCAGATTCACCATGGCTGACACTGGCGCAGTACTTCAAGAGAGTGAGGACGCTGTCGGCCTAGACCAGGAGCCCTGCCAGGTGCTCACACACCTCTGCTGCTCGATCTTCACCAGAAGCCCCAGGATGTGCTCTTCCCTGGGCACAGACGCCACACCCGGAACTCAGAGATGCGCCCTGCGCAGGGTCCACAGCTCTGTGACTAAGGCAAACCTAGAACCCATGCTTTCTGTCTCATGGAAATGATCACCAGCAAATGTGATACTATCAATAAACTCCTTAAAAAACTATCAGCCAGAAATGATTGTCTTTCAGGGTTTAAATTTTTTAGTGTTTTTGTTTTCTCATTTTCTCATAAGTAACTACCACTTGTGTTCGCTTAGGCAGCACATATACAAGTAACTACCACTTAATAAAGAGAAGATGTTTTCTTTAATAATTGGCTCCCATAATTTGCTGTATGTCCACAGAGAAAACATAGTCTGCCAAGTGTGAACTAGACATGTAGACTGATTAAATTACGGACATAATTAAGTAATTATAGATTCTGTAGAATTTAGCAAAGTTGAATGCTCATATATTAAAATTGTAAAATATTGGAAGTACAAAATGTGCACAATGGGCACACTCTTCGAGAACAGCATTTAAATTTTAGATGAGTAACTTGCCATTTTACCGAACTTATCTCTAGATAATTTATTTTCCCATTGAACAATGGCATGCCTTTTTCACCAGCAGCTGGTGTGTGATCACTTTGCAGTGACTCTCCTGGGGCGGCCCCACCCCGCCCCCCAGCCTCCTGATTCCCCTTCCTTCTCTCCTTCGTTACCTACAGCCCGGCAGCGCTTCTTCCTGGTGGCCCCCAAGTGCTGAAGTAGGGCTGGCCTGTGCCCAGTGTCTGAAACAACATTTTTAAAAGTGGGCTCCTTGAAAACCTAGCTCTATGACATTCAAATAATGCTAAAACTTTTAGAAATTTAGATAATGCTAATTTACATAAAGTTTCCTTTACTGCAGGACTTCGCAGTGCCTTGTTTTGGTCTGTTTCGTGTTGCTATAAAGAAATACCTGAGGCTGGGTAGTTTATAAAGAAAAGAGGTTTATTTGGCTCATGGTTCTGGGCAGCTGCATGTGCTGAGGGCCTCAGCTGCTGCCACTCAGGAAGGAGAGGCAGCGCCGCTGTGCAGAGATCACGTGGCCAAAGAGGAAGCAAGAGAGACAGACAGGGGCCAAGCTTTTTTTAAAAACCAGCTCTCACAAGGAATTAGTGATAACTCACTCACCTCCCCCACTCACCCAGGGATGGCACTGATCTGTTCTTGAGGGATCTGCCCCCATGACCCAAACACCTCCCATTAGGCCCTGCCTCCAACACTGGGATCAAATTTCAGCATGAGGTTTGGAGGTGGCAAACATCGGAACCACAGCATGCTCCTCGAATGATTCTCTAAGGAGGGGCCTAATGGCCATGTTCCTGAAGCTGGTAGATCAATGAAGTCTTTTTTCTCTGCCCATTTTTAAAGATACACTGGACGCAAGAATGTATGCATGCACGAATGAACGGAGGGCGGACAGTGAGCTACTAAAGCAGAAGTATGGCTAAAGTCAGGAGGGCAGTCAGGAGCTGTCTCTGTCTGGAAGAAACTTTCCAGAAGATTCTGATATGCCACCTTTCTCCTCCCCACCCTCCCCAATTAAAAAAATCTCTGGTGGTTCCAAAAATTTAATGTACACAAGAATTCTCAAAGAGCTTTTTAAAATGCAGATCTTCAAGCTGCACTCACAGAGATTTATTATATACAGAGCAAAACCCAAGAATTACATTTGACACTCACCTCGTAGTTGGTTCTGAGACACATGATTCTAGGAGCCTCATTTTATGAACTACTGCTCTAGAAGGTATCAAGGATAGCAAATACTGTATTGTCTAAATAGAACCAGATGCTAAGAAATTAGTTTATAACTCATAATGGTACCAATTAAATAGTTAGATGATAGGTCTGGTTTGGCTTTGGAACAAATAAAAATTCAAATTCTTTTAATTTTAAAATTAAAGCTTTTTAAAACTCTAAAAGAATCTTTTTAAAAATTCAGTTCCTGTCGGATGGAGGGCAGGTGGGAGGGGGAGGAAGTGTAGAGTTACATAATGTGAGCCGTGCGCGCCACCTGGGGATTGGACTCGCTTGGAGCTCTGGCACGTGGGGGGGAGGGGTGGTAGTTTCTTTCAAAAACAAAAAAAATCTTTCCTAAATGTAAACTTTATACAGTGACTTTTGTAGGCTGTGGGGTATTAAAAACTGAGTAACTCTTTTTGAAATGGGATATGGAATTAGAAAAATAAATCAATAAACAAAATACATTTTTTTAAAAACTGAGTAACCCTCACTCCCCAACTTAAAGGGACTTACACTCAAACAGATACAATAATATAAAATCACACTAACAAGGGCTTCAGCATGAGGAGTGCTGCAGATGGAGAGAATGCCGTTTGTGCCCAGTGGAGAAAGAAGTCATTACTGAAAGACAATCTAAAAGACTAACAATAACTGCAAGTAAATCACATTTTAATACAATTACATTTTATTTTATTAAATAAAAAGACTCTACATTTCTCAAACATAATGTAAATATTGTAGCTACTATTTCCTGACAGTTCATGTTGATAGATGTAGAATTAGAGTTATGACAAATGTCTACACTCCAGAGTACACTACTTCCCACTGCTGTGATACTTTCTACAATTACAGCCACAGGAGGAAAATGTCACCTGGCCGCATTTTTCTACCCTCCTTCTACACGGCAACAAAGATCTTAGAAACTTGCTCTTACACCCTGTAGAATTTATTTTCAGCAATAAAACTGAAGGGCAAAGGGAAAAAATTAACATTTTTAAAAGGAATTGTTAAAATCCTAGTTTTCCTAACCAATGTATGAATGAAAAGTAGTCTCCTATGACTGTGTCATTCCAGGGAGAGAGAAGCCACAGTGGGTGGGCAATTCTGTCAACTTCCTGCACAGAATTTCCCTACTCAGCAGCTCCTGCAGATAGTCTACAGTAACTGCCAAAAACACAGTGAATGGGCAGGGTCCTTTCAGGTAAGTAGCCCTGGCTACTCATAATGAGTGTTTATTGTCATAGCAGCTACCACACCCAACAGATTTCTGGCCATAGTACCTGCCAAATATACGTAACTTTTCCACCCTGATCTCTTCCCATGCTAACAGTTTTCAGTGAAACAAATAGCTTCAAGTAATTGCAAATAAAATATTAAAATGGAAAGTGATATGTTCATTTGTTTGTAGTAATCATTTCCTATATATCTGCACATCAAAACTTCATGTTGTACAACTTAAAGATAAAATAAAAAAGCATTTTTTAAAAGTACCCATCTATACCCCCTCCTTGGTGATATGCAAAGCAGCAAAAACTTATATTCTTATTATTTATGTGGAAGAAATTGTCACTTACCAGGCATCACCATCTAAGTGGGCAGATATCATATTAACAGACTTGCAATAGAAGGAATTTGGGTTGTACAAATAAAATTCCATTATTACATAAGTCCCTGCAGCTTTCAAGTATATCTGGAGTGTTCTAAAGTTTTATCAGATTGGAGGGCATATATGTGACGTGATTTTAGAGTTTGGATATTTTTGAACACAGAAATAACTACAAAGACATCACAAAGGAAGATGGCCAATATATATGGATAGATAGAGCTCCAACAGGCAGAAGTGAGAGAAGCATATTCCAGAAGCCATCAGAAGAGCATACACAGTCGGAATGGCACCTGTGAGTGGCAGGTACAGAGCATGTGACTGACACAGGTACTCCTGGCAGCCCCTGTGAGCACCAAAGAAAGTAGGTGGGGTGATCCTGTCTTCCTTTACAAGGAAGTTAGGACTTTCCTGGAAAATCAAGTGAAGCCATTGTAGATTTGTGACCCGGGAGGGGCCAGTCCCACATCACTTACTAAGAATGTTCATTTGCAATTGTTCAGAATAACCTTACCAAAATGACCTTGACATTCCCTAAGCTCCATGTCAGAAGGTTTTACATTAAAACAACATCAACAAGAACAGCACAGATCCAACTCTGGAAAGCCCGCAGTGAGTGCTTGCAGGCATCTCCTGAAAAGGCAGAGGCAGCAAAGAGGACCCGACATGCACTGGCACTTTCTGAGGCCCCCACACTTCTGTCTCCCACATTCCACATCAGATTCTTTTCTGTCACAAACTCCTGCAAACCTCTTCCCTACTCCCACTGTGGCCATTCCTCAGCCTTCTGATCTTGCCTTTCTTTCAGTGGGTGAGAACTCGATGCCCCCTTCCTTCCGTAGAGTCTGAGGTAGGATTCCTCCTTCTGCTGCGTGATGATCAGAGACAGCAGGGGGAGCGCAGGACAAGAGGGCAGGGGTGAAGCTGGTGACAACATGCACTTCCAATCCTCCTCTGAGTGAGACAGAGGGCAGGGATGCTAAAGGAGCTGGGGGGATCAGAAGGTCACTGTAATGCTCACGCAGGGCTGAACTAGGGTGGTGGGAGGATGACAGAAAGGAAGAAACGGCCGGGCATGGTGGTCACCTGCAGTCCCAGCTAATCAGGAGGCCAAGGTGGGAGGATCGCTGGAGCCCAGGAGGTGGAGGCTGTAGTGAGTTATGATGATGCCACTGCACTGACATTTGAGGCGGGGTTTATTAACAGAACTGAGCTCTTCAAGAACAAGGTCAACAGCATTGATTAACTTCATATTCCAAGCCCATCAGAGTGACCTCAAATGTGCGTTGGATGGCTACACAAATGGATGCACATGTGCATGAACAATGGTGGGCTGTGAGGAGGAAGGAGAGCCAAGGACGGTGAATCATGAGTATCTCTGGGACTCTAACACACATCTCTTCCCCTCCCCGAACCCGATCCTAGGAGAGTCCTCGCTGGCCCCTCCTGCCTCAGGCTTTCCTATTTACTGCACCCTCTGCCTGGCAATGATCCCTCCACCTCCAGCTTCACATCTGTATTTAGGGAAGCTGCCTAACCTACTGAAAAGGGAGAACGCACAACTGTAGGTGCTGCAAAGATTCCAGAACCCAGAATAGGTACGTTAGGTCTGGGGAATAGTGCTTACTATATTGCTACAGAATTATGGGGGCGGAATTCCAGGCACATCTGGCAGGGATGAGAGTCCTTGACCTCTAGGACATGGGAGATGTTTCCTCCTCAATGAACCTCTGCCACTCCCTGAGCGCGCCCCCTGAGAACATCTAGATAGAGCCTTGTCCCCTCTATTCTCATGTTCTCATGTCCATGTCTGTCCCCGATCCATGTCCATGTGTCCCATTCACAGGCTCAGATACGGCTATAATGAGCCACCTTTCTTCCCTCCTGTGTGAACAAGGTGCAGCAATTAAAAGATGAGACCACGAACTGCTTAGAAAGCAGTGGACTTCGAGGGCAACCACAGGTCACTTTCTGTCAGGCTATGTTGTTTTTCAAAACTTCAGAGTATTGTCACTTTTATTTTAATTTTTAATAAAATGTTCTGCTCTATCCGTTGTAACTCACTTCAGTGAGTCTCCACTGTCTTTGAACCAAAGAGAAAATATCTGTTCAACTTAAGTGAAACCGAGGGACAGAATTAACGTGCTACCATAAATGTTTCTGTAGTTTGAGACTTTCTCCGACTCCTTTCACATTACAAAGTGACATTTCACTTTCTGAGATAAATATTTGAGCTAACAAATCATCTCTAATCATCAGAGAAATGCAAATCAAAACCACAATGAGATACCACC
>VBSM01001124.1:4734322-4746251 GCA_008086735.1 Cheirogaleus medius
AAAACTATGGTGCTCAAATGGTGGTAGTGTTCACCAGGGATTGGGGAGGGGGGCGAGACCCACATCATAGGGACGTGGAGAGCATTGTTGGGGGGAAGGGCAAACCTCTAACCCTTCTTAGGGAGAGGCAAAGTTATACAGTGTATCCAAAATGTAAAAAAAAAATCTTTTGTCAGATGGAGGGCAGGCGGGAGGGGGGAGGAAGTGTAGAGTTACATAATGGGTGCTGTTCGCCCACCTGGGGATTGGACTCGCTTGAAGCTCTGGAACATGGGGGGGGTGGTAGGGGCAATGTATGTAACCCTAACAATATTTGTACCCCCATTATATGATGAAATAAAAGGAAAAAAAATATTTGAGCTAACAGTAATTGTAAGTCAAGGTGCATGATCAGTGTGGCACCATCACTGCATCCACAGCTGTGGTCACCGTCCCGGCCCCCACCCCCACCCCACCCCCACCCCCAGGCTCCGCACTGGCTGGCGGGTGGACGAAAGATCTGCCCACTTCCTCCCCGCACCGACCACCTCCCTCAGCCTCACTCCCCAGGGCAGGATACCCCGCTCACTCAGTGCAGGTGCGCACTCCCCTCCTTGCACACAGCCCCTGCCTGCTCCTCTGGGGGGCCCCGCCCTCGCCCTGGGTGGCGTCATGACTAGCACCTACCAGACAAGAACTCGATGAAGTTTGTGGAATGAATTAATATATTTTTATGTCATGACTATTATGCAAGAAAAATGATACTAAGAAATCCCTCTTTTCTTTCTGAGAAGAGAAGCACGCAGCAGAAGAGGCCTTCTAAGCCTTGGCGACAGCCAGGTGGAAGCTGCCGGGCATTCTGAGGCGCCCCCGGGGTTTGTCCTCTCACCAGGTCCGTGGAGGCCACCAACTAGCCCCGAAGAGGGGCCCTTCTGCTCCCAGCCTGAGCCAGCAGCTCCACCGCGCTCTGTTTTTGCAGGGTCTGAGCACACACGTCTGAGTGGCTTCTCTCTTCTGCCCTCAATGCCCCTTCCCGCCCTGCTGCCCGCCCCCCCTCTGAGCCCCTTTGCCCTGAGCTGTCACTCTCCTCCGCGTCCGGGCGACTCATGACTCTCCACAGTGGCTACTTTTACTCCTTCCTCTTTCCTTCCACTTCCCTTGGGCATCTAAGTAGCAGGAACCTGAGCGTCCAAAGTGATTTGGGAAGCCGGCAGCGGTGTGGGCCCTTCTAACCTGACCTAGGAAAGGTCCGAGTTAACCTAAACCACCGCGGCCTGCGAAATCTGCTGTTCGTCACCACTCCCTGTGGCCAGCGGCAAGGCGGGAGGAAAGGGGCTCCTGAGCAAGTTGGGGTGTCAGAGGGCAGTAATCCTAGTTAATTCTCAAAACTCCGGAAGGCCCAGAAACGAGGCGCCCACAGGTACATAACCTGTCCGCTATCCCTGGGCGGGTGGGACTGAAACCCACGTCTTTCGGCTGCTCTACCAGTTTATTTCCAGAAAGAATTCCCACACCTGGGAATGGGGCATATAAACCTGGTTCCTTTGCCAGCCAGATTTTGTTATTTAAGTCTCAACCACGGTAATCTAATAAACTCATCACTTCTTTCCCTGAGAGCCGGGAGTCTGCAGAGATGTCCGGTTCTCTGCTGCGCTTAACCCCGGCTTCCCAACGCGAGCGCCGTGCGGCTCCGAGGGCCATCCGCTAAGAGCCAGGCCAGCGCCACGGACCGACGGGCTGGGACGGGACGTTTTACCTGCGCTCCGGAAGGCGCTGGGAGCCGGGCCGGCCCCGGCCGCGGGCAGAAAAAGCAACGGCTTCGACTCCTCGTCTGCGACTCGGGCTCCCCTGCGCCCCCGGGGCCTTCCGTGGATCCCACGAGGGGACAGAGCCAGGACCAGCAGGAGGAGCGCGGGCAGCGGGGCGCCTGGCTTGGCCGGCCGCATGTCCGCGTGCCTGGAGGAGAGCGGCAGGCTCAGGGCGGATCCCCGGGCGGGCCCGGAGGGTCTGCAGTCCAGGAGAGGGACGGCCGCCGGGTCGGTCGCAGTTGCGGGCCGGCAGGAGTCCTCACGGCCCACCGTCCTTGTCTGAGTCCTGGGGGCGTCGGGCTGGAGCGGCACTGAGACTCAACCCCGCGCGCGCTTAAGCCCGAGCGCCTCGGGGGCGTGGGGCGGGCTCCGGAGGCGGGGCGGCGTCCGGGGACCCCGAGGTCGTCCCGCTGGCCGAGGGCGTGTCTCAGCTCTCAGGACCCTCGGAAGTCCGCGTTGGCTCCCCTGGCGGACACCAGCCTCGAGCTCCCCACAGACGCCTCCCCGGGGGCCCGGGCACTGGGCGCCGAGTAGGGGACCTCGCTGCGTCGCCCCCGCCCCGCTCCGGTTTTCCGGGTCTCTCCGTCGCCGCTTCCCCCGGCCAGCGGCGCAGCTTCTAGGTCTGGACTGAGGAAAGAGGCGCGGCGGTTCGGCCTGGGGCGGGCGGAGATCGCGATTCCCGAGGCGGACAGGTGCGGACTTCACCCTCCCCTGCCGAGATGCCCTGCTCCTCCCAGGAGCGCCGGCCGGCCGCCGCGCTGCAGCCCCTGCCTCAGCCCGGGACCCCCATCCGCCCCGCCGGCCGCTCCTCCCGGGCGCGCGCTGCGTTCTCCACGGGCGGCCGAGCACAGGACCCAAAAGGTCTGGGGCTCGGCCTGGGGTTCATGCGGAGCTCCCCGGCCTCCCTGGGCCTCCCCCCGGGAGTCACCAACGTGAGCTCTTCTGCAGGGGAGATCGCCCAGGTCGACCAGGACGCCCAAGGACGCAGACGGCTGGGGCTTTTTAAGTTAGGGAATTCTCCAAAAGTCTTATCGGTGCCAACAATTAAAAAATGAAATTAAGCCACTTGTTCTGATTAAAGTGAAGTGAGCATCTGTGATCAAACCGTGCTCTGTAAATTATTGTGGTAAAGTATCTGCCTGCTTTATTGCTTCATATAAAGTACATTGAAAAGTGTTGAGATTGCTCGCTCATCAATTGATTGCTAACTATCTTCCCGTAGGCAAAGTGGCAAACAGTTGAAAAAAAGAGGGAAGGAGGCCTGGCGTGGTGACTCACACCTGTAATCCTAGCACTCTGGGAGGCTGAGGCCAGTGGATCACTCAAGGTCAGGAGTTCGAAACCAGCCTGAGCAAGAGCGAGATCCCCATCTCTACTATAAATAGAAAGAAACTAATTGGCCAACTAAAAAATATATGGAGAAAAAATTAGCCGGGCATGGTGGCACATGCCTGTAGTCCCAGCTACTCGGGAGGCTGAGGCAGGAGGATCGCTTGAGCCCAGGAGTTTGAGGTTGCTGTGAGCTAGGCTGACACCACGGCACTCTAGCCCGGGCAACCAAGTGAGACTCTGTCTCAAATAAAAAAAAAAAAAAGGGAAGGAATAACCAGGCCCCATTATTGATCCAGCACTGGACAATATACTAAGTTACTCTACAAAAAGACATCTCGTCTGTCACAGATCCTGAAAAATAATCCCGACTCATTCAATTGGTTTATTTAGGTTTGGCCTTTCCAACAAGCCCAGGCAATTGGAGAAATAAAACAAGCTTTACAGGAGCCCTATAAAATCATCCCTTTGGATGAAACTCTTTTGAGGAAGTCATACAGGTGAAGACTGCCTCTTCCAATCACTTTACTGTTTTGTTTGTTTGTTTAATCTACTCCACAGAGTAGATTAGTACCCCGTTTCCCCGAAAATAAGACCTACCCATAAAATAAGCCCTAGCAGGATTTCTAAGCATTTGCGAAATATAAGCCCTACCCTGAAAATAAGACCTAGTGATGGGCGTGGCTACGCAGCGTATCTGCACAACCCATGCATTTCAGTTGTGGAGGGGTAAAGAAGACGAGCAGCCCTTCTCATCTGCCCCATGAGAGCTCTGTTGCTCAACCTGAGAGATTGTGGCCAATGGTTCTAAAGGAAATAGAGTCACAAGAACTTCAGGATGGAATTCGGGATTTGGAGAGTTATGATGATGTTCCAGAAGAAGATGACTTAACTATATTTGAATAAATGTAGATTGTTGTACCGTACTTAAAAACAATAACACATCCCCTGAAAATAAGCCCTAGGGTGTCTTCTTGAGGAAAATTAATATAAGACCCTGTCTTATTTTCCGGGAAACACTGTAGCATCTACTTGAGGGATCTAGTTCCCTAATGCAATGATTTTTATCATAAATTAGCAGGTTGCTTATAACTAACTTACTCTTTGCTTTTGTTCTTTGTTGTATTCATTGTATATCCTTGACTAGTTCTTACTGCCCCAACTAAATTAGTTAGTTCAGGGGCAACTTGAAGTTCATGTTCATGTTCATGTTGATACAATCTCGGAAACACTTGCTAACTTATTATTTAATGTATAAAGGAGGGATTATCTGTGTAAGAAGAGATACTTAGATAGCAACTAATGTTTTAAATAATTCAGTTTTTTAAAAGTGTACATGTTAAATGCTATTGTGTAAGCCTTGAAACTCATGGCATTTATTTTCTTTATAAATTAGTCAATAAATTGAACAGATAAAGTTCTCCTAACTATTTAACACTAGCAAACCCTATTAAACATTTCAAATTACAATCACAAATTTAATATAGTTAATTTTACAGCAAGGGCATCATAGACATTCTATTCATATTTTTGAGCTGAGATACTCAGATACAAAAATAAAAAAAGTTATATTCTTAGGGAATTGTTTGGATAATTACAAACTTTCAAGAAGCTTTTCCAATGCTGAGGCACATAAAACTTCCAAGTGATTGGGAGTAATTCAAAAAAGTAAAAGGTTGGAATTTAATTTAAAAGTATTTCATAAACTCTGCTATGTAAAATGCTATACAGAGTAAAAAAGGCACCACCATGATTGTGAAGGGGAAACAAGATAGCACATGTTAAAATGCCAAAATGTGAGGCAATGACAGCAAAATTTTAAGAGACCCTAAATAGAGTCAGAGAACACATTTCAATAATTCATGTGTTGAGGTGAAAGAGGGATTGGATAAGTATGCCATCAAATAATAAATAAAATACAATGCTTTTAATATATCCAATTGACATAAATAAAATGTACCACTGAAAATGCTCTTGTTGGCCCGGCGTGGTGGCTCACGCCTGTAATCCTAGTACTTTGGGAGGCCAAGGCTGGAGGATTGCTTGAGCTCAGGAGTTCGAGACCAGCTTGAGCAAGAGCGAGACCCCATCTCTACTATAAATAGAAAGAAATTAGCCAAACAACTAAAAATAGAAAAAAATTAGCCAGGCGTGATGGCACATGCCTGTAGTCCCAGCTACCCGGGAGGCTGAGGCAGGAGGATCTCTTGAGCCCAGGAGTTTGAGGTTGCTGTGAGCTAGGCTGACGCCACGGCACTATAGCCCAGGCAACAGAGTGAGACTCTGTCACAAGAAAAAAAGAAAAGAAAATGCTCTTGAATACTTTAACAATTGTTGGACTGTGCTTAAAATAATAAAAATTAGTCACAATACATGGTACCAGCAATTTACTGATGCTATATTGTTGAGATGATGTTAACTCAAGTTAGAATGGAATATAGGAAATAGTGGATGTGGTAGTTCAATAAGCAGGCCCTGTAATGAGTCTACCTGGATTCAAATCCCAGCTCCACCACTTAATAGCAGCATGGCATTAAGGGGGTATTGAATTCCCTCTAAGCCTCAGTTTCCACAGTGTAAGGCAGGGATAATAATCCACCCCCTTTAGATGACTGCCATGTCTGGGTTAGACTTAATTTTAGGCTCCTTCAAAGTAAGTACCACAGCAGACTTCAGGGCACCCAAAAAGTCTCTCTTCCTGTGTATGTAGGGCAACATTGGAATGGGAAGCTTATTCACCAATAGGTGGCAGTAGCGATTTAATTTCTGGACCAATTATTATAACAAAATCAGTACATTGCTAAAAATGCCTGACTTCATTTTCCATCTCTGTAATACATTTTCTACCAACTTCCAATGCCCTTGCCACCCCTCTCAGCTCTATCTGCCGCTGCCTGAACAGTTTGAGTAGCTTAACTAGGCCCCCACTCTCAACCCTCTTCCAAGCCACTCCTGACATTTCTACCACATCACATTCATAGAAGCTGATCTGATCATGTCAGTCTCCTGCTCAAATCTCAGGGTGCTCCTCAGGTTCACCGTGCCAAGGCCAAACAAACTGGTTTTCAAAACTGTTGTCATTTGGAACCTTTCTAATTTTTACTCTTACTTTGTTATCCAGCTGCACTGGTCTTCTCAGTTGTTTGTTCTTCCAAGCAAGGGTATTCCATTTCTCTGAGCCTGATACATCCTTAGAATATATATTATTCAGATATATACATATTATGCATATATATGTATATGTAGAGATCCTATATGCATACCACATACACTCCTACCCATTCCCTGAAGCCTGCCCAGTTGAAATTAATCTCTCCATTTCTTATTCCCAAAGTATTTTATTCCTTTGAGGCTTTCTATCCCACAAGGACTGTTTTTCAAGATGAGATGAGAGACAGGTCCTCTCTTTCAAAATATTGTAAACCCCCAGAGAGAGGGAGGGATATGCATGTGTTCATGGGACAGAGAAAGAGTACACACATAAAACATTAGTTGAGAAGTCTAACAAACTGTCGTCGTGTCTTGATTACAAAATGCTTGTCAATGCCATCACAAAGCAGCAAAGACAATTCCATGTAGGAAGGATAGTCTTTTCAAAAAATGGTACTGGAGAAATTGGACACTCATATCCAAACACACAGACACACACACACACACACACACACACACACACACACAGAGACCATACACCTTTCACAAATACTAACCTAAAATGGAAAACGGACCTAAACATAAAATGCAAAACTATAACTTCTACAAGAAAACCTGGGCCAGAGAAAATCCAGATGACCCTGGGTTCAGTGATGAGTGTTTAAATACATTACTAAAGGTATGTATAATCCATGAAAAAAATTGATGTTTGACTTTATTAAAATTTAAAAATTTTGCTCTGTGAAAGATGCTGTTAAGAGAATAAAAAGACAAGCCACACACTAAGAGAAATATTTTTAAAATATATAACTGATAAAGAACTTGTATCCAAGATATAAAAAGAACTCTTAAAACTCAACAATAAGAAAACAAACAACTCAATTTAAAAATAAACAGAAGATTTGAACAGATATCTCACCAAATAAAATAATAAGATGGCAAATAAACATGTAAAAAGGTGCTCAACATCATTTGTAATTAGGGAATTGCAAATTAAAACAATAATGAGATGCCAATACAAACCTACTATTTAATAGAATAGTTAAGAACCAAAAAACTGACATATCAATTGCTTGAGCAACAGCAATTCTCATTAGTTGCTGGTGGAAATACAAGATGGGTCAGCCACTTTAGAGGACAGTTTGGTAGTTTCCTACAAAGCTAAACATAATCTTAGCATACAATACCAGCAGTCACACTCCTGTGTATTTACCTAACTGATTTGAAAACTTACTGCACGAAAATGTTTATAGCAGCTTTATTCGTAATTGCCCAAAACAGGAAGCATTTAAGATGTCTTTCAGTGAGTGAATACATAAATCAACTGTGGTATATCCAGTCCTGAAATATTATTCAGCAATAAAAACAAATTAGCTATCAAGCTAAGAAAAGACGTGGATGAATTGCAAATGCATACTGCTGAGAGAAAGAAGACAGTCTGAAAAGGGTACATTCTGTATGATTTCCATTACAGACATTTTGGGAAATTATAGCAAAGTAGAGAGATCAGTGATTGCCAGTGGCTCGAGGTGAGAAAGAGTGTTGAATAGATAAAGTGCAGGGGACTTTTAGGGTAGTGTATTCAAATTTTCCAAAAATAATATGGAAGTTTGTGGGATCCCAGGATGGAACATATTAATAGAATGTAACAAAACAATCTAACTGTATTACAAATAAGTAAAACAACCTTACAGAAGGGGACGGGCAGATGCCAACATAAGTAACATTGGAAATGAGTGGAGTCCATAAGACCAAAAGCAAGAGAAACTGCCCATAAGTACTCCAGTGGATAGTGTCACTTCTCATGAGGTGACAGGGTCACAGTTTGTTGCCACTGTACATGGATAGTGGAATTGAACTGTTAAGTAAACAGACGTGGATGGTGAGAGCCAGGTATTTACTGTTGGAGTGGAATTTATAGATAAACAGGGGAAGAAGCTAGAATGATCCATGTGATAATGGATTAGAGTTGGAAACTCGAATATGAATTCCTGTTTAGTTTTATATGGATATGAATGGTTACATATAGAAATAGTTATAGACATATGTATATACACTGGTTAGTACACACACATAGTACCTTGCTCTGTCAGCTGGAGGGTCTAGAGGCAATCACACCCCAGTAGCAAGGAGCACACCCAACGCCCAGATCTTGGTTTCTAATAGCATAAAAGGAACTGGGGCTCCTTGGACAAATAGCTGATTCTAAGACTGGGGCAGGAAATATACAACATGAGCCCAAAGCATCTTGTAGTGCCAAAAGTAAGGAAGTACTAAAAAATAAAAAATACACATACATGCAATGATGGGGAGGTGGTGTTTGTCAAGGGGATACAGGAGCCAATAAAGAGCTTCCAGTGACCAGAACTGGAATAATTTAAGCAACAAAATAAAATAGTGCTAGATGATAATCCAAGGTGTAAAATAAATATTCATAAATCCGTACTGGTATAAGTAATTCAATAAATAGAAAGAAAGATACAAACCTCCCATGCAGAAGAATCCTAAATAATTCATGTAGACACTATGCCTCAAGGAAGGGAAGCACAACTACCTGATCCTCAAATGTGGGCTGAAGACAGTGGCCTCCTTCCAAAGAGTACAGTCTGGAGAGCAGGGCAGAGGATAATTGGCAGTGGAGACACCTGGCAAACTCCCTGAGCCAGGTGATGAAAGTCGGCGTAAACAGTGATAGCATGTTCATAGCATGTATCCTTGATATTATGGGATAAAAAATGGTACTTTACCTTTCTGGTCTTCCTCCCTAAAACTCGTAATCCCAGTGTAATTATCAGAAAAATATCAGACAAACCTCAATTGAGGGACATTCTATAAAATGCCTGAACAAAACTGCCAAGGTCATCAAAAACAAGGAAAGCCTGAAAAACTCTCATAGCCAAGAGGAGCCCAAGAAGACATGTTAGGCTCGGCACGATGGCTCATGCCTGTGATCCCAGAACTTTGGGAGGCCGAGGCGGGAGGATTGCTTGAGGCCTGGAATTCAAGACCAGCCTGGGAAACATAGCAAGACCCCATCTCTACAAAAAAACAGAAAACTTGGGAGGCTGAGGCACCTGAGTCCAGAAGTTTGAGGCTACAGTGTGCTGTAAGCTCACCTGTGAATAGCCACGGCCCTCCAGCCTGGGCAACACAGTGAGTCTCTGTCTCTTAAAAAATTAAAATTAAAAATTCTGCAAATCAAAGGACAGTTCCACACAGTGAAAAAGTTTCCTGCCGCAAATACCAATAGGCACTTCATTGACAAACACTTGAGGTGGAATTAAGTATTATTTCCATTTTCCAAGTATATTAAACTATCCAATCATGGGGCTAAATTGTACTATCTTTCCATCATCTTGGTTTGGCACCCCTTTTTACACACTGAGATTACTTTTTCTTATATTATTGTCATTTTCTTCAATTAAGTCCTGTGAAATAGCTAGAACAGTCACTTCATATGACAAATCAGTAACTTGAGACGTACAGAGGTTTGTGGCTCCCTCACATGAGTCAGAAGCCATTTCTATCACAATTCTCGGCTTGTTTTTTTATGTGTGACTGCAAGTGAATCGAAGTTCCTTAGTTTGGAGAAATATCTGAAATGAGGAGCTGAGTTTCTCACACTGACGACTCATTGTAATCAACAGGCAGGTGCAAGAGAAGTTTGGCACTAATCACTTACATAAATTACATTATTCTTTCTCTTGCTCACTAAAAAGAATGTGCAGTTTTATTGTCACAAGACAGATTTTCATTGATTTAAAGTTAATTATATTTTAAGGGAAAATGTTGTTAAGTTATTCGACTTTATAATTAATTCTAACATCCTACGGTCTATCCTTTATGAGCTGCAATCTTCTGCAAACATGAGGTGAAAACTAAGTTATATACTTTGAATTTTTTTTTAATTTTCATGGTACGTTTTATTTAGGAAACTTCAGAAGTTACTTTGTAAAGTCATAGCATCAACAATAAAAGTAAAAACAGAGTTGACTTCACAATGAATGAGTTATATTTTTGTGACTATTTCAGGAAAGAGATTGCTGGTTAACTTAATTTTGTGGCTAACTCAAGGTTCACCATCCACCACATTTTCTTTCATATCTTTCTCTAGAAGTGCAATCTAAGCCATGGAAATATATCCAGCAGGGTAAAAAAGGTAGAACATATTGCCCAAGACACTCCCCGTTGGCAATAGAAGCACACGAAAGGCCAAATTAGTCACAAAACTCACGTGACAAACATGGGCTTGAGAAGAAAAAAGCTAAATAGTTTTAAGGACTATTTCCTTGAAGCTTTTTCCTCCACTCTGGGGATTTTTCTATCCAGGTTAACTAGCCAATGATTAAAACAAGAGAATCTACCTACTAACAGATAAATGTGGTTTCACCTTAATTTTTTAAAAATCTGTCCCCAGAAGCATCATGGCTTCATGAAAGATATTATAAATTACAGCATGATTGAAAATTACAGTTTCTTTATATGTCTATGATGAATTTGTATGACCTGTGGCTAAATCATTACATATTTGTTCTTACCATCTTCAGTCCAGAATATAAACTTTTTCTGGCCTGCTCAAATGTTCTTTTCGGAGTTCGAGATAGGAGTTTCTACTCTTCTCAAACTCTAGTGATCCTAAGACCCACACAGGGATTGTGTGAAAACAGTTTCTCAGGTCCCATCTTTGAAAATTCTGATTTGTACATCTGAGTATGGGGTCCAGGGATCTGTGTTGTTAACACGTAGCTGCCTGTCCCCAACCAAAAAAATTCTGTGCCAAGAGTCTGTGAGCCACTTTTTAAAAAGTGTTAATTTTTTTTAACACTTCATATTGAAATCCTTTTAGACTTACAAAAAAGTTGCAAAAATAGTACAAAGAGTTCCTTTATGCCATTTACCCAACTACCCTAAGTTTTAACATCTTACATAATCACAGTACAGTCATCAAACTCAGAAAATGAAAATCAGTACAATATTATTAACTACTCTCCACACTGGAGTTCCACTTCATCGATTTTCTACTTTTCCTAGTCCAAGATGCAATCCACAGTCCTGCATTGCATTTAGTAGTTGTGTCTCCTTGGTCTCCTCCAATCCAGGACAGTTCCTTAGTCTTTTGTCTTTCATGACCTTGACACTTTTGAAAAGCACTGATTATTTATTTTGTCGAATGTCTCTCTGCTTGGATTTTCTGATGTCTCTTTGTGATCAAATTTTGCTCATGCATTTTGCCAAGAATATCACAGAAGTGATGATGTGTCCATCTCAGGGCATCTTCTCAGAAGGCACATGATACCGCTCTGTCTCCTTACTACTAATATTAGATATACACTTGGCTAAAGTGTATCTGCCAGATATCTCCACAGTAAATTTACTAGCTTTGTAATTAATAGATATCCTGTGGTGTGATACTTCTCCACCAAATATCTTGTCATCATACCTTTTTTTTAATTTCAAAGTATTAAGGGTGTACAAATGTTTTTGACTTAACGGATCGCTTTTGTAATACTTGAGTCACAGCTATAAGTGTGCCATCATCCAAATAGTGTTCATTTTACCCATTAAGTAGGTTTTCACCCAACCCTTCATTCCTCCTCCCCCTGTTTGATTTCCTGACGTGGCCCCTTTGCAGGACGGGGGATGGACATATAACACAAAGAGAC
>VBSM01001124.1:4746351-4760975 GCA_008086735.1 Cheirogaleus medius
ATACATATACCACATTTTATTAATTCACTCATGTATTCATGGGCACTTGGGTTGATTCCACATCTTTGCACTTGTGACTTGTGCTGCAATAAACATTCGAGTGTAAGTGTCATTTTTATAAAATGTCTTTTTTTCCTTTGGGTAAAATACCCAATAATGAAAAGTGCTGCATAAAATGGGAGATTCTACTTTTAGTTCTTTGAGGTACCTCCAGACTACCTTCCATAGAGGTTATGCTAGTTTGAAGTCCTACCAACAGCATATTTTTAAGTGTTCCTTTCTCTCTGCATCCACACCAGCATCTGTTGTTTGAGGATTTTTTGATAAAGGCCATTCTCTCTGGCTTTAAGTGCTATTTCATTGTGGTTTTTTGTTTTTTTTTTTCAGACAGAGTCTGGCTCTATTGCCCAGGCTAGAGTGCTGTGGCAACAGCCTAGCTCACAGCAACCTCAAACTCCTGGGCTTAAGCAATCCTTCTGCCCCAGCCTCCGGAGGAGCTGGGACTACAAGCATGTGCCACCATGCCCAGCTAATTTTTTTCTATATATATATTTTTAGTTGTCTAGATAATTCCTTTCCATTTTTTAGTAGAGACAGGGTCTCACTCTTGCTCAGGCTGGTCTCGGACTCCTGACCTTGAGCGATCCACCCACCTTGGCCTCCCAGAGTGCTAGGATTACAGGCGTGAGCCACCATGCCCGGCCTTCTCACTGTGGTTTTGATTTGCATTTTCTTGATGATTAGAGATGTTGAGAATGTTTTCATATGTATTGGCCATTAGTCTATCTTCTTTGCAAAGTTTTTGTTCATGTTTTTTGCCCACTTTTTAATGTTTTTGTTTTGTTTTGTTTTGTTTTGTTTGCGATTTGCTTGAGTTCTTTGTAGATTCTTGTTATTAGCCCTTTACCAGATATATAGCATGCAAATTTTTTCTTCCATTCTGTAGGCTGTCTATTCACTCTATTGATTGTTTTCTTGGTTGTGCATAAGCTTTTTAATTTAATCAGGTCCCATTTATTTATTTTTGCTGTTGCTATGAATGCCTTTGGGTCTTATTCATAAATTCTTTACATAGGACAATATCTATAAGAGTTTTTCCAACATTTTCTTCTAGAATTCTTATCGTTTCATGCCTTAGGCTTAAGTCTGTTATCCACCGGGAGTGGATTTTTGTGTATGGTGAGAGGTGTGGGTCCTGTTTCAGTCTTCTACATGTTGCTATCTAATTTTCCCAGCACCAATCATTGAATAGGGATTCTTTTCCCCAGTGTATGTTCTTTTCTTTGTGTAAGATCAAATGGCTATATGAGGATGGTTTTATATCTGGGTTCTCTTTTCTGATCCATTGACCTATGTCTCTGTTCTTGTGGCAGTACTACACTGTTTGGGCTACTATAGCCTTGTATTATAGTATAGCTTGAAGTCTGATAAAGTGATGCCTCCTGATTTGTTGCTTTTGCTTAAGGTTGCTTTGGCTATTCAGGGTCTTTTCTGGTTCCATATGAAGTGTAGAATTATATTTTAGGTCTGCAAAAAATGACATTGATATTTTAATGGGGATTGCATTGAATCTGTAAATCACTTTGGGTAGTATAGACATTTTACCAAGGTTGATTCTGCCAATCCATGAGCATGATGTTTTTCCATTTGTTCACACCCTCTGCAATGTTATTCCTCAGTGTTTTATAGTTCTCCCTGTAGAGGTCTTTCAGTTCCTTGGTTAAATATATTCCCAGCTATTTTATCTTCTTTGTTGCTATTATGAAAGGTATTGAGTCTTTGATTTGATTATCAACTTGACTGTTGTTGGTATACAGAAATGCTACTGATTTGTGTACATTGATTTTGTAACCTGAGACTTTGCTGAATTAATTTATCAATTCCAGGAGTCTCCTGGCAAAATTTTTGGGTTTTCTAGCTTTAAGATCATATCATCAACAAAGAGAAATAGTGTGACCTCTTCTTTCCCCATTTAGATACCCTTGATTTCCTTCTCTTGCCTGATTGCTCTGGCTAGCACTTCCAGCACTATGTTGAATAGAAGTGGTGATAGAGGGAAACCTTGTCTGGTTCTAGTTCTAAGCAGGAATGCTTTCAATTTTTCCCTGTTCAGTACGATGTTGGCTGTGGGTTTGTCGTATATGGCTTTTATCATTTTTAGGTAAGTTCCATCTATGCCTATTTTGTTAAGCGTTCTTATAAAAGGGTGCTGAATTGTGTCAAATACTTTTTCAGTGTTTATTGAGAAGATCATATGGTCTTTGTTTTTGTTTCTATTTATATGGCAAATCAGATTTATAGATTTGCATGTGTTGGACCATCCTTGCATCTCTGGAAGGAAGCCTATGGTGTTGAGGTGGATTTTTTTGTTGTTGTTGTTGTGAAGCTGAATTGAGTTTGCTAGGATTTTATTAAGAATTTTTGCATCTATATTCATAACAGATATTGGTCTATAGTTTTATCTTTTTGTTGTGTCCTTTTCCGGCTTTGGTATGAAGGTAATATTGATCCCATAGAATGAGTTGGGGAGGATTCTTTCCTTCTCAACATTATGAAATAATTTTTGCACTATAGGTACCAGTTCTTTGTAGGTCTGGTAAAGTTTGGCTGTGAAATCATCTTGTCTGGAAATTGTGGCGAGGGGGGAATTTTTTATTGCTGCTTCAATTTCATTACTTGATATTGGTCTGTTCAGGAATTCTATTTATTCCTAATCAAGCCTAGGGAGGTTGTATGTTTATAAGAATTTGTCCTTTTTCTCAACATTTTCAAGTTTATGTGCACAGAGATTTTTATAGCAGTCAGAGGTGATATTTTATATTTCCATGGTATTAGTTGTAATATCTCCTTTTTCATTTTTGATTGAGCTTATTAGAGTGATTTCTTTTTTGTTTCTGGTTAATATAATGAAAAGCCTGACAATTTTGTTTACCTTTTCAAAGAACCAGCTTTTTATTTGATTAATCTTCTGTATAATTCTTTTGTTATCAATTTCATTTAGTTCTTCTCTGACCTTAGCTATTTCTTTTCTTTGTCTGCATTTCGGATTGGTTTGCTCATTCTTTTCCAAGTCTTTAAGGTGATTCATTATATTGTGGATTTATGATCTTTCTGTCTTCTTTATGTAGGCATATAAAGCTATGAATTTTTCTCTTAGGAATGCCTTTGCTGAATCCCACAGATTTTGATAACTTATGTCCCATTTTTCATTTAGTTTGCAGAATCTTTTGATTTCTATCTTAATTCCTCTTTAACTCAATAATCATTCAGCAACAGGTTGTTTAATTTCTATGACTTTGTGTAGAGTTGAGTGTTTTTGTTGGAATTGATTTCTAATTTTATTACACTGTGGTCTGAGAAGATACATGGTATAATTTCTATTTTTAAAATGTGTTGAGACATGTTTTGTGGCCTAGGATTTGATCAGTCTTAGAGAATGTTCCATGTGCTGATGAGAAGAATGTATATTCAGTGGTTTTGGGGTAGAATTTTTTGTAAATGTGTGCCAGGCCCATTTGTTCTAGAGTCCCATTTAAGTCTATTGTTTCTTTGTTTTATTTTCTATTTGGAGGATTTGTCCTGTTCTGTCAGCAGGATGTTGAAGTCACTGGCTATTATGATACTGCTATTTATCATTTTGTTTAGATCAAGTAGGCTTTGCTTTATGAATCTGGGCACACCTGTGTTAGGTGCATAAATATTTAGGATTGTTAGGTCTTCTTGTTGAATTATTCCCTTCACCATTATATAATGATCATCTTTGTCTTTCTTTGATTTTGTTGATTTGATGTCTATTTTGTGTGATATGAGAATGGCTACACCAGCTTTCTTTTGGTTTCCATTTGCATGGGATATTGTTTTCCTTCACCTTGAGTCTGAATGAGTCTTTGTGGGTTAGATATGTTTCCTGGAGACAGCCAATACTTGGCTTGTATTTTTTTTAATCCATTCAGCCAGCCTATGTCTCTTGAATGGGGAGTTCAAGCCACTTACATTCATTGAAAAAGTTGATAAGTGGGGTGGATTTCTATTCATCTTGTTGAGTAGAACTTTATGGCTCTGTTTTACCTCTTGAGCCATTGTGGTATCTGAACTCCAGCCTTTAGCTTTTGGATGATTTTACACTGGTGGATGTCTATTGTGCTGATCCATGTATAATGCAGTTCTGAGTACTTCATGGAGGGCAGGTCTGGTCTTGACAAATTCCCTCAGTGTTTGCTTGTCTGAGAAAGTCTTTATTTCTCCCTCATGTAAGAAATCAAACCTCTAGGCTGGCCATTGTTCTGTTTGAGAAAACTGAGGCCCCAATCTCTTCTGGCTTGTAAGCTCTTAACTGAGAGGTCTGCCATTAGTCTGATAGGTTTTCCTTTGTAAGTTACCTGACACTTTTGTCTTATGGCTCACAGGAGTGCCTCATTTGTGCTTATTTTGGCTAGTCTGATGACTATGTGTCATGGTGATTGCTACTTCACAATGAATCTCCTAGGACTCCTTTGAGCTTCTTGTACCTGGATATCTAGATTCTAGCAAGGCCAGGGAAATTTTCCCCAATTATTCTCTCAAATAGGTTTTCTTACCCTTGTGTATTTTCTTCTTCACTCTCAGGGATGCCTATTATTTTTATGTTAGGCCTGTTTACATAATCCCATATTTCTTGTAAACTTTGTTCATTCCTCTTATTTCTCAGTTCTTTCTCTTTGACTGACTTGTTTAACTGCAAAGTGTTTCTTCAAGCTCTGAGATTCTTTCTTCTGCCTAATCTAGCTGATACTTAAGGCTTTCCACTGTGTTTTGGTATTTCTTTGAACAGATTTTTCATTTCCAGAAGTTCTGTGTGATTTTTTTTTTAATAATTTTAATAATTTCTTTAGTGAATTTTTCATTCATTTCCTGCATTGTTTTTGTGGTTTCTTTGTGTTGGGTTTCTATTTTATCTTGTATTTCATTGAGCTTCCTTATAATCCATATTCAAAATTCATCTGTCTTTTCAATCTTTTCATTTTCATTGGTATCCATTGGTAAGGAGTTATTGGAGGTTTTGGGGGGGGTGGGGGTGTCCTTTTGCTCTAAGTTTTAGTATTTCCAAAGTTCTTTTGCCAATTCCTTCTTATGTGGCCTCTCAATCAAGACCTGGAGATGCTAGGCCTGGCTTATGGGCCTGTCTCTGGGTCTCCAAAGATTAATTCCTGAGCATGCCATGGAGAGGAATGCTGGTCCTAAGATGCCTATGGGATGTTCTAGCAGGTTTCAGAACCTCTCAGGTTACCTTTGACCTGCTGTATTCACCTCTTCCCAACAGTGTGTAGTGAGTTAGGTCCCCCAGCTTAATCTCCCAGATAGTGGTAGGTACCTATGAGTACAAATCAGCCATTCCCTGTTTGCTTGAGTTGGAAGGTGATATGCTTAGCTATGGCATTGTTCACCCTGTCATTGATTAAAGTTTTCATGGAAGAGCCAGCTAAGATGGTCTTTTGTGCCCATAATAAGCTCTGGTTCTCCAGGTGGGGCACACGAATGCCCCAAGTTTTAGGAAGGACCCTGTATCTCCCAGGGGGTTCCTTGATCTCTACTCCCTTTGAGTTGGGGGAGGAGCAAGACAATTTGTGGCTGGATTGTGAGAGCCTGAGAGACTTTGCAAAGCCTTGGCAGGGCTCAGAGGTTGCTTAACCAGCCACTAGGGGAAGCCACTGGTATGAAGTTCAAGATAATCTCTCCAAACCAGTAAGGCTGTTCCCAAGCAAGGGGCCTAATCCTTGAGTGTTAAGGCCCAGGGTCAGGCTCTTTCTGCCCTTGTCCACTGGTGCAGTTTCTCTGTGGTGGGGAGTGAGGATGAATGCCCTTCCTATTTGCTCCCAGGAATTCCACAGCACTCTCTCATCAGATCAGTTTGCATGAATTCCCTCACCACCCAAGACCGGTTCTCGAACTACCACTTAGTTCATGTTTACAATCCACTAGCATGCATCTGCTTGAGATGCTGGCAGGTAGGGGGATCCCCAATTGTGTATGCCTCTTCCACCACAAGACCCCAAGGGGAGAGAGGTAGGCTTCTCTGTTTACAAGGCCTTTGCCAGGGGCACACTCACACTAGGGGGAAGCAGCCACTTGCTGGTTTCTTGGCTCAAGCTACACTCCCTATTGCAATGAGTGGGGGGAGGGGCTGCTGCTCCCATTCCGCTGGCACACCCAAGGCATTTGGTTGTCATAGGAACCATGGGCTAGGCTAATTCACTCTGAGTACCACACCCCTATCCAATATGGCAGTTCTCCTGCAGGGGTGGGGGATGGGCACACTCATAGATCCTGTTCTTCAATGCCCCTCCACACTCTTCTGCTGGATATCCAATATATCTGATGTTCCACTGTTCACTGAAGGTACCTAGGTGGGGGAGGGGAAGCCCCCCTTACCTTGTCACTGGGCTTTGAGCCTATCTAGGTTTGGTCGATGCCACAGTCTTCTCCTCTATCTTCTTTCTCAGTTTCACAGTTTTTCTTGGGCAGGTCCCCAGATGTCTCTGTTGTCTTTCCTGTGATTCACACCTGAGCTGCAACTGCTCTCTACTCTCCACAGTCCAATATTCTACCTTCCAGCCAGGATGATCTGACAAGTGATGTCTCTAGTCAGCCGTATTGGCTCACCTCCCATATACCACATTTTATTAATCCACTCATGAATCAGTGGGCACTTGGGTTGATTCCACATCTTTGCAATTGTGAATTGTGCTACAATAAACATTCAAGTGCAGGATTTTTTTTGATAAAATGATTTCTTTTCCTTTGGGTAGATACCTAGTAGTGGGATTGCTGAATAGAATGGTAGCTCTACTTTTAGTTCTTTGAGTAATCTAAATTGCTGGTTTCCATAGGGGTCATACTAATTTGCAGTCTCAACAATAGTGTATAAGCATTCCTTTCTCTCTGCATCCATGCATCTACCCTTTTTGGAATTTTTAATAAAAGCCATTATAACAGAGGTAAGGTGATATTTCATTGTGGTTTTAATTTGCATTTCCCTGATGATTAGTGATGTTGAGCATTTTTTCATATGCTTATTGACCATTAGTCTATCTTCTTTTGAAAAGCTCTGTTCTTGTCTTTTGCCTACTTTTTAATAGGTTTATTTTTTTTCTTGCTCATTTGTTTGAGTTCTGTGTAGATTCTGGATATTAGCTCTTTATTGGATGTACAGTTTGCTGGGAAAATTGGATATTCATATCTAGAAAAATGAAACAGGATCGATATCTCATATTTCTTACCACTCACAAAAATTAATCCAAGATGGATAAAAGACTTAAATGTATGGCATGAAACCATAAGAATTCTAGAAGAAAATGTAGGAAAAAAACTCTTCTAGATATCAGCCTAGGCAAAGAATTTATGACTAAGACCCCAAAGGCAATTATAGCAGCAACAAAAATGAATAAATGGGACTTAATTAAATTAAAAAGCTTTGTCACAGCTAAGGAAATAATCAATAGAGCAAATAGACAACTTATAGAATGGGAAAAAGTCCTCATTATACTTTAATCCACTAATTTTGGCATTCATCGATGACTGATGGTTGTAATGATTACTGTGTTTTGGCTAAATAGTGATTTTCCATCATTATTAATACTTTCACATTTATTAATTGGAAGTCTACTGCAAGGTAGAACCACCCCATCCCCATCTCACTCAGTTATTTATTTACTTTTTTATATTTATTCAATTCCTTATTTATATTTGAGTAGCTCTGTGTCTTTGCTTATCTAGGGAGGCTGTGTGTTTCTAAGAATTTGTCCATTTCCTCCACATTTCCAGTTTGTGTGCATAAAGGTTTTTGTAGTATTCATAAATTACATCTTGTATCTCTGTGGCATCTGTTGTAATTTCTCCTTTATTGTTCCTGATGGAGTTTATTAGAGATTTTTCTTTTCTGTTTTCATTAGTCTAGCCAAAGGTGTGTCAATTTTCCTTATTTTTTCAAAGAACCAACTTTTTGTTTTATTAATCTTCCATATAGTTTCCTTGTTTTCAATTTCATTTAGTTCTGATTTGATCTTAATGATTTCACTTCTTCTGCTGGGTGTGGTGTCAGTCTGTTCTTCTTTTTCTAGCTCTTTGAGATGATTCGTTAGGTTGTCTATTTGTGATCTTTTCGACTTTTGGATATAGGCATTTATGGAAACAAACTTTCCTCTCAGGACTGCTTTAGCTGTGTCCCACAGGTTTTGATAACTTGTGTCTCCTTCGTCATTTAGTTCAAAGAATCTTTTGATTTCCATCTTGATTTCCTCGTTTATGAAGTGATCATTCAGCAGAAGGTTGTTTAGGTTCCACGATTTTGTGTAGAAATGAGAGTTCCTGTTAGGGTTGATTTCTGCTTTTATTCCACTGTGGTCTGAAAAGATACATGGTATAATTTCTATTTTTAAAAATTATTTGAGGCATGCTTTGTGTCCTAGGATATGGTCAATCTTAGAGAATGTCCCATGAGCTGATGAGAAGAATTTCTATTCAGTGGTTTTGGGGTAGAATGTCCTGTAAATGTCAGTCAGGTCCATTTGTTCCAGAGCTTTGTTTAAGTCCATTATTTCTTTGTTAATTTTCTGTTTGGAGCATCTGTTCTATGCTGTCAGCATGGTGTTAAAGTCTCCAGCTATTATGGTGTTGTTGGTTATCTATTTGTTTAGATCAAATAGAGTTTGCTTTATGAAACCGAGCACATCTAAGTTGGTGCATACATATTTAAAATTGTTATGTCTTCTTGTTGACCTGTGCCCTTCACCATTATATAGTGACCTTCTTTGTCTTTTATTACTTTTGTTGATTTAAAAACTAAGTTATCTGAAATCAAAACCACCATGCAAGCCTTCTTTTGGCTTCTGTTTGCTTGAAATTTTTTTCTCCTCCCCTTTACCTTTAGTCTAAATGCATCCTCGCAGGTTAGATATGTTTCCTGAAGGCAGCAGATACTTGGCTTGCATTTTTTATCCATTCAGCCAGCCTATGTCTCTTGAGTGGGGAGTTCAAGCCATTCACATTTACCAAGAGAACTGATAAGTGGGTAGATTTCTGTTCATTCTGATGGGTTGAACATTGTTGCTGTGTTTTCTCTCTTGAGCCATTGTGGTATCTGGCTTTTGATCTTTAGCTTTTGAGTTGATTTACATTTGTGAGTGTTTATTGTGTTGATCTGTGGGTAACACTATTTTGAGTACTTCTTGGAGGGCTGGTCTTGTCTTGGTGAATTCCCTCAGTCTTTGCTTATCTGAGAATGTCTTTATTTCTCCTTCATATACAAAACTTAGTTTTGAAGGGAACAAGATACTAGGCTGGGTATTATTCTGTTTCAGAAGAGTGAGAATGGGGCCCCAGTCTCTCCTTGCTTGTAAGGTTTCAGTAGAGAAGTCTGGCATTATTCGGATTGGCTTTCTTTTGTATGTTACTTGCTTTTTTCACCTTACAGATCATATAAGGGCCTCTTTATTTGATATTTTGGTCAGTCTGATGACTGCATGACATGGTGTCTTCCTGTTGCATTGAATCTCCCATGGATCCTTTGAGCTTCTTGTGCTTGGATATCTAGATTTTTAGCAAGGCCTGGAAAATTTTCCTCTAATATATCTTCAAATAGCTTATCAAACCCTTGTGTGTTTTCTTCTTCCCCTTCTGGAATCCCTATAACCCTCACATTAGGTTTCCTCACAGAATCCCACATTTCTTGTAGGCTTTGCTCTTTTCTCTTATTTCTCTGCTCTATCTCTGTGACTGACTTATTTAATTGGAAGATGTTATCTTCAATCTCTGAGATTCTTTCTTCTGTTGATCTACCCTGTTCTTGAGGCTTTCCACTGTGTTTTGTAGTGCCCTGAATAGTTTCTTTATTTCCAGGAGTTTGGTTTGATTTTTCTTTATTATTTAAATTTCTGTAGTGAATTTTTCTTCCAGGTCCTGGAATCTTTTTGTGGTTTCTTTGTGTTGGTTATCCATTTTTTCTTGCAAGTCATTGAATTTTCTTACAATCCATGTTCGAAACTCTTCTTGTGTCATTTTAGTGGTCTGATTTTTGTTGATGTCCATTTCTAAGGGGCTGGTGTTCCTCTTTGAGGGGGGTGCTTCCCGTTTGAGTCTTTATACTTCCAGAATTCTTTTGCTGATTTCTTCCCATCTGGATCAGTTGTTGCTTCTTACCTTTAGATTTTCATTTGTATAATGACACACTCTGTTTAGTCTCTGAACCAGTAGGTGGTGTTTGTGGGTGAGATTCGACCACACCCTGTATGATGAGTCACTAGATGCCGTAAAAGGGTGTGCAGAATGTCCTACCTGTCAGTAGGTGGTGCTTGCTCAGAGGAGCAGGCTGCACTGCTGTTTTTGGGTCCTGTAACCAGTTCTTATTCCTCTGGAGAGGCACTCTAGTGCCTCAGGTGGTGGGTGGGGCCCTGGGACTTCCAGGTGTGTCCTTATTCTCTACCTCAGTGAGGGTTGGTCTGGAAGTGAGTCTGGCCAGAGCTAGTCTGGGTAAGCCTACCCTCAAGCACCACAAATGCTGTTAGCAGGGGTCAAAGTCCTGTTCTCTGCTTCTGGGCAAAGCTGTCGGGGGGGGCTGGGATGGCCCCACTCGGTCAGAAAGTCTGCGTGTGGGGGTGGGGCTGTCTGAGACCTGCAGTCTGGATCAGCCTCGCTCCTTTCCACCCTGCCCCACTCCACGGCTTCTCCTGGGCGTCTGCCAGCAGGCAGGACCTCATGCCAGTGGGTCTCCCCTGGCTGTGATGCAGGCCAGGAGGTTCCCTGTGCAGGATCACAACCTGGGCTGGGCACACAGCCCCCCCTGTTGAGAGGAGAGTTGCCCTCAAGCACGCTGATCTACCCCTGAAGGCACACACAACTTAGTAGGCTCCTTCACGAATATCCCTTCTGTGCCCCGGGGCAATGCGAGACCTGGGTGCGCAGGATCTGGTCAGCAGGTCTGACCTCTGGGCCCTGGAATTCAATCCCTGATCCCACCAGGGAGAAGAGAGCCAGTCCTAATTCACCCACAGGGAGCCCAAGCTGGTTGATATCTCTCATCCTCAGGGTCTGCCCCATTCTCCTGGCGTCACCAGGCCAGCAGCACCTGGGAGGGCTGGCGGGTAGGGAGCTCCCCGTCTGAGTACCCCTCAGTCAGCCGTAGGGCCCCAAAAGGGAAGGTCCAGTTCCCTGGAGATGCTTCTGGCTGGTGGCTATATTGTCTCTCTTGGTGGCCTCTAGAAGAATATCTTATGTCTCTTTAGCCAAATTACTGCTAAATACACCTTGTTTTCATCACACTGGACAGGTGTTTCTATGCTCTCTACAACCTCCCAGAACCCAGCCACGAGACCTCTGCTCTCATCTGCTTAGACATTCATTTTGCCATAAAAATTTATACTGTCCTCAACTCTGCCCTCTACCCCGTTTCTCCAGATATATGGAGCAGTGACTTTTATTTTTCATTCAGTTCAACTATGTGCCCATCTATTAATTGTCCTCTTTACAAAAAGCAAGGGGACTGTTTCCCCTCTGGTTCTCAAAGTGGTCCTCTGGTTCTCAGAGTGGTTCTCCAACTTCCCCTGGGAACTCATTAGAGATGAGCATCCTGGGCCTGCCAGACCTGCGGGAGCTCTGGGGGCAGCAGTCTGTGTCTAACAAGCCCACCAGGGGTGTCATGCTGCCTTGTTTGAGAGCCACTGGATTAGAGTATTAGCCAAGATCCCAGCAGAAACACCTGGGGTATTGGGCCCCCAGCAAATTTGGATAATTTGAAGAGTTTAATTAATAAACAATTTACAAAAATATGAACAGAGTGAAGAGAAGCCATAAGTGCCACTAGCAGGGAGGTAGCAGCTCCGCTGCTAGGCCTAGGAGCAGGTAGGGTCCCTGAGGACACGGAAGTCTGTGCTGAGGGTGCTGCAGGGCAGAGACCTGCCGCCTGTCAGATGCCCCCGCAGGAGAGAACGTGACTCCAGCTGCCTCCAATCCTTGGCCAGGGTTCCCCGCGGCCCAATCCCACCAGAAGCCCAAAGGCCTAGAGATCGGCAGGGTGGCAGGGCAGGCAACGGGCAGAGAAGGCTGGCAGGTGCACGGGGGACCAAGAGAAGCCGCGCAGCACAGGGAGCCAGTAAGGCCTAGTCCCGCCAGTGGAGGAGGACAGCCCCACACGTGACAGAGACACATGCTCCGGCGGTGCTGCAAGGGGGGCGGGGTGTGTGTGTGTGTGTGTCAGCCATCCCAGTTTGCCTGGGAAGGAGGGTTTCCCAGGACAGGGAGTTTCAGTACCAGAAGCCAAGAAAGCACAGAAAATAACATGTCAGCAGGGATGTGGAAGATGCGGAGAATAAAATCTTTGTGCATTGCTATCGGGCATGTGAAACGGCGCAGCCGCTAAGGAAAAGTCTGGCAGCTCCTGGAAATGTTAGCCATAGCATTACCATGCGACCCAGCAGCCTCACTTCCGAGTACAGACGCCCTAAAGAATTGAAAGCAGGGACTCAAACAGATACCCACACACCTACGCTCAAGGCAGCTTCATTCACAAGAGCCAAAAGGTGGACACAACTCAAGTGTTGGTCAGCAGATGGGAGGATATACACACACAGCGTTGTATCCAGGGATGGGTAAGGAGTCATATGACACTGTGTGAGGAGTTTTAAATTCTTTTATGGGGAGGGATGGAGTTTGGTTGTTTTTTGTTTTGTATTATTTTATTTTATTTCAAAGAGACTTGAAGCCACTTACCTTTCTATTCTGATGCCCAACCCCAAAATCAAAGGGCCACATTACACATTGTATACATGTATCAAAGCATCACAAGCACCCCAAAAGGTAAAAATAGTATGTATCAATAAAAAACTATTTTTAAATCAAAGGATCACCAGAAACTGAAATTGCTCTTGATTCCAGAACTTATCCTCTAATGCATGTATTTTATATGTGTGTGTGTGTATGCGTGTGCACGTGTGGGTGTGTGTGTTTTCTCTCACTCATACTTCGGGTCACAGAACTTTGTTTTGCTAATTTGTACTTTGAAGGATTTCTTTCCTAAAGGAATGTAAGCATGATATCTATTTAACCAGATACAGCAAAACTGCAACTCCACAGCACACGCTATTGCTATGAAAATTGACGCTGATAGAAATAAAAATATTTTAAATATATATTTCCTAGTTACATCAAGGATTGGACTGTACTATTAGTACATGATGGAGTTTGGACAGATTGAGAGACAGTATAGCTCCATTTTGAAGAGAAGGTAGCAGGGCACAGCGGACCTCGGGCTCGAAGGAGCCACAGGCAAGTGTGAGAAGCTGCTGCGGCAGTCTCCAGCCCCCAGCCCGCAGGCCCAAGCCCAGGAACAGCTGGAAATGCAACTGGGCAACCAGCTTGTGGGCTAGGCCCGTGCCCTGGACTTTGGATTCCCAACTGGCCAGCAAGAGTCCTCAGCCTGTCAGAAACAGGAAGGCTACAGACCATGCACCACCCCCAGAGTCAGATGCTGATGTCACCGAGGGAGGAGACTGGGGCCCTTCCGCTAGGAAAATGTGACCATTTCCCCGGGAAGATTAAAATAGGAGGCAATCTGGAAAGAATTAACAGAAAGACTCTGAGGTCTCAGAAGAAAAATTCTTACCAAAGGAGAGTAAAGATGAAAAAAAAAATTATAAACATTTGTGCCAGCAAGGGCTTTGAATGGGCCCATTGAATGCCCCCAGCCGATTTGCAGAAAAATAATGGCTTTTCTTTTATTATTTTTTTTCTTTAAAAAAAAATCAAGCCGAGTACACATACCTTCAGCTTCCTGGGAGGCTGAGATGGGAGGATTATTATATGAGCCCAGGAGTTGCAGGCCAGCCTGGGCAACAGAGTGAGACCCTCATCTCTTAAAAGAAAAAATCAATTGTGATGTTTTTAAGTGTTACTTTCCCTTTGCTCTTACATCCCCAATAAAATTCATTATGAAATTATTCAATGTATTGACTACTTTGTTTCTATTTTGTTTATTTACTTTTTAGTGGAAATTTGTTATAAATGTGAAGCAGTAAGACATGAAAACACTGTCGAAACTTTCATTTTAATTAAATACTGGCAAGTAGAATTAGTAATCAAAATTGTGCATACACTTCTTTGAAAATCATTGCTATTTTTCCTACCTGCATTTAAACATTATTAAACAAACAAACAAACAAAAACCGATGGCCAGGCACAGTGGCATGCACCTGTAATCCCAGCAACTCAGGAGTCTAAGGTGGGAGGATCACTTGAGCCCAGGAGTTCGAGGCTGCAGCGAGCTATGATTGCACCACTGCACTCCAGTCTGGGCACAGAGCAAGACTCCACCCCTAAAAAAAAGAGAACATTTTCATGAGAACTCAAGATGGTGAATTAAAAAAAAAAATCATTGTCCACTAAACAAATACATACACATACATCTATTATTTACAAGTCATAACTCTAAATATCCACTGATTAGGAAGGTACAATATAAATGATATTTCTGAATTATACTAAAACTGTATCATGTACCCATATTCTTTGAGAGTTTTTTCAATTCTTTTTATAGAAGAAATGGGATTGATTGGTTTCTTATTTTATTTTATCTTACAGATACTTTTTTTTTTTTTTTT
>VBSM01001124.1:4762345-4772744 GCA_008086735.1 Cheirogaleus medius
CCTGGCAGAATGGGGGCAAGGTGTATCGTGGATGTGGAAATCCAGGTCTCCTCTTGTGTGCTTGAAGCTTTCCCACTTCTCTGTGGCCCTGGGAACTGTCCCATCCTCATACCTGAGCTCTGGGTTGTTGCTGGTGAAGATCTTGGCGCCGTATATTTGTTTTTGTTTTTTTGTGAGAGAGAGAAGCTAGCTTGCCTCTACGCCACCATTTTCCAACAGGAAACCTCTCACTCAATTTTCTTTTGATTAGTTTTACATGGCATATTCTTTCCATCTTTTTTATTTAACTTCTCTAATTATTATATTTAAAGTGAATATCTTATAGAGAACATCTAGTTGGGAATTGTTTGGTTCTATTTTTTAAAATCGTATCTGACAATCTCTTTTAATTGGTATATTTAGATTATTTACAAAAATATAATTTTGATATAGTTGGATTAGGTCTACTATTTTATTGAGTTTTTTTCCTGTTTTGTTGTAGAGATGGGTTCCCACTGTGTTGCCCAAGCTAGAGTGCCGAGCTACGCACAGGCACGAGCGTAGCACACTGCAGCCTCAGACTCTTGCCCTCCAGACCATCCTCCCACTTCGCCTCTGGGACTACAGGCTGCACTACCATGCTGCCACTTTATTGTTTGTTTAATTCCTCTGATTTTCGTCTCTCTCCTTCTCCTTTCTGGCCTTCTTTTGAGCAATTAGAATAATTTTAGCATTCCTCTTTATCATTATTAATATATAAATTATTATTAATTTTATTACTGGCTTTTTTTTTTTTTTGAGACAGAGTGTCACTCTGTTGCCCGGGCTAGCATGCTGTGATGTCAGCCTGGCTCACAGCAACCTCAGACTCCTGAGCTCAAGCAATCCTCCTGCCTCAGTCTCCCAAGTAGCTGGGACTACAGGCATGCGCCACCATGCCCGGCTACATTTTTCTATATATTTTAGTTGTCCAGCTAATTTGTTCCTATTTTTAGTAGAGATGGGGTCTCTCTTGCTTAGGTTGGTCTTGAACTCCTGAGCTCAAATGATCCTCCCGTCTCAGCCTCCCAGAGTGCTAGGATTACAGGCGTGAGCCACCGTGCCCAGCCTATTAGTGACTTTTTGACTAATTTGACTTTGTGATATTTTTTCAGAGGTTGTTTTAGGGATTACAATACACATTACCTGATCAATAGCAGTCTGCTTATAGTTAATATGTTACCACTGAAGCCTTACACCAGTACGTCTGTTTATTATTCCTCCTTTATGTTATAGTTATCATAGACACTACATCTATATACCTGAAATACTCAATTGACAGTGCTATAACTTTTTGATTTTAATAGGCATGCATCTCTAAAAGAACTTAGAAAAAAAAACCAAACCATCTGATCTATTTTTCCAGACATTTACCTCTTCTGTTGTTCCTCTCTCATTTCTAAAGTTCCATGTTTCCCTCTGGTATTTTTTTCTGTAAACTCAAATAATTTCCTTAGCATTTTTTTACAGTGGGTCTGATGGTGAAAAATATTTAAAGTTTTCCATGATCTGAGAATATCTTTATTTTGCCTACCTGAAGGATATATTTTTTCTGGATATAGAATCCAGAGTTGATAGTACTTTTCTTTCTGCATTTTAAAAAAATGTATGTTACTTCCTTCTGGCATCCATGGTTTCTGATAAGAAATTCACTGTCATTTGAATTGTATCATGAGTCATTTTTCTCTGGTTGCAAACAAGACTTTATCTTTGGTTTTTAGCTGTTTGATTATAGGTGTCTGTGTATGGTTTTATTTGAGGTTATCTTGTTTGGAGTTTGCTGAAATTCTTGGAACTGTAAATGTATGTCTTTTACCAAATTTGGGAAGTTTTCAATCATTATTTTTTCAAATATTTTTCTGTATCATCCTCTTTTTCCTATTCTTCTGGGATGCCAGTGATATGAATGTTAGGCCTTTGGTATCATTCTACAAGATCTTGAGTATCTGTTTATTTTTTTCCCAATATTTTTTCCCTGTGTTCTTCAAATTAGATAATTTCTATGGATCAATCTTCATGTTTGTGAATTCTTTTATTAGTCATCTCCATTCTTCTATTGAAATAATTCAGCTAAAATCTAATTTCATATATTATAATTTTAATTTCTAAAATTTTTGTTTTTAAAAAATAATGTCTATTTTTCTGCTGAGGACTTCTATTGTTCCATTCATTTCAAAAGTGTGCAACCGTTATATCACAAAGAATGGTTATAAAAACTGCTTTAATATCTTTGATAATTTCACCATCTGAATCATCTCAGAGCTGACATCTGCTAATTGTTTTTTCCTTTAATAATTGGTCACATTTTCATGGTTATTTGTATGTCAAGTAATTTTGGATTAGACCAAAGGTGGACATTTTGAATATTATAAGTGAAACTGAGACTCAGGAAAATATTTATATATATATGTGCACATGTATACACACACACATATATTTTGTTTATTTGTTTTAGCTGGCAATAAACTCAATAAAGACTCCAAGTTCTGAGCTGTTTTCTGTGGGCAGTTTTTCCAATGTTTATTCCCTTTTCAAAGCTTTTGCTTTGTAATAATAGCATAATATAAAACCCAGAAAATTAACATTGGTACAAGGTATGTGCATAATTCTGTGGCATTTTTCACACACAGAGTCTTCTGTTCGTTTCCGCCCCTCGAGTGTGAGTCTGGGAGATCGGTGGTGTTTATATCATGGTTTGCTTTTCACACCTTTGCTCAGCTTCTTTGGGTGTGATCTGAGTAGGAACACTTAGGGTGTGAGCCCAGGACGTGTGTGGGTTCATGCACAGAACTGAGGATCCCCTTCTCTCTTCTTCCGGGTTTCCTCCATGCAGACTGGTCCCTTTCCCCAGTTGCTCTGGGAAAGAAAAAGAAGCTTCTTAAGAGTATGAGGCTCCATGCTGCTGCATGTTTTCATGCGGCTGAGGCCACCGTCAGTGTGAAGCAGAGGAGAAGAGAACAGGGACAGACTAACAAGGATAAAGTAACGGGGTTTCCTCCACATGCCCCACACTCAGCTCACAGAAACCTTTGCTTTTCCCCCTAGTCTTCTAGCCAGAAAGAGGGTTTCCTCCCAGTTATTGTTCTCTGTCCTCGCTATAGCTCTGCGACTCAGGCCACCCTCAGGTAAAAGAAAAAGACAAACATCACTACTTTCAGGATGTTTCTTTATCTTTAGTTTTGAGGAGTTTGATTATGATGTGCCTTGGCATGGATTTCTTTGGGTTTATTTTGTTAAAAATGTTCTCAGCTTCTTGCCTCTGTAGGTTTATGTCTTTTCCAAATTTGAGATATTTTCAGTTGTTATTTCTTCCAACACTTTTTTAGCCTCATAATCTTTTTTTTTCCCTTTGATGACAGGACTGTTGTGTCTTTTGTTACAATCCCATGTGTCCCTAGACTCTGCTCATTGTTTTCAGTCTATTTTCTCTCTGTTGCTCAGACTGAATTTTTTCCACTGTTGTATTTTCAAGTTCACTGATTTGTTCCTATTTTATCTCCACTGTGCTGCTGACCCCATCTAGTAAGCTTTTTACTTTGGTTATTATATTCTTTATTCTAACATGTCCATTTAGTTCTTTGTATTTTCTATTTTTTGCTGAGACTCCATTTTCACATTCACGTCAAACGTGTTGGTAATTGCTTGTTGAAGCATTTTATGATGAATGTTTTTAATCTTTGTCTGATAATTCCAACATCTGTATCATACTGGTGTTGGTGTCTGTTGGTTGTCTTTTCACATTCAATTTGAGATTTTCATTCTTGTTTTTTGAGTAGTGATTTTCAAATGTCTCCTGGACATTTAAGGTATTATATTATGACACTTTCGAGCTTATTTAAATCTTGTGTTTCACCAGGCCTCCTCTGACTCACTAGTGAAGGAAGGTGGGCACCACCTTGTCACTGCCAGGTGGGGGGAACCCAAATTTTCCCCTTAGCCTCTGTTGCAACCTTAGGGGGGACAGCACTTCAGTACTCCCAAGTGGGGTGAAAGCTCAGGCTCCCCAGTCAATGTTCTTTGACGCTACCTTAGCACGGGGAAGAAACTGTGCTAAGAGTAGAAATATATGCTGATCGCTTCACTTTTTCTAATGGGCGTGTAATTTTTTCCATTACATTTGGCTTTAGCAGGGTGGTTATTATCTAAAGTCCTCTGTCTAACTAGGCTTCCCCTTTCCCAATCCTTTCAGTAAATAAGCAAGATTTTTATGGCAGAGCTTTTTATTTTAAATTTTCCGTACCCTCTTGGCATTTCTGTGTTGCCAGCTCCTCCAGCACCCAGTCTGAGATGTTCAAGGCAAAAGAATACCCAGGGAACTCGCCACTGAGTGCCGCGGCTGCCAGCTGGCCTGCCTTGCCTCCACCTTTCAGAGACTTCTGATGCTTGTTTTATATATAATTCAGAATTGTAGCTGTACTTTACGGTAGGAAAGAATTGTGTCTACTCCATCTTGCGCCAGACCCAGAAGTCTGTGTGGTGCAAGTTCAATTATCCTCCTGTCTCAGTTGTTTTTTCATAGGGTCACTCGTCAAGAGGGCTTATAATGCTGTCACCAAAGGTCCCACTTCTGGATTAAAGGCTTTACAATTCAGTATCAAACAAGTCAAAATATAACTAAACTCTTTTTCTTCCTACATCTGAAGCCAAAGGAAACAAATAAAAATTAGTTTTAAAAAGAAAACAAACAAAAGACACTTTTGCTTCAAATTTCTGAAAGTCGCTCCAGATTTGATTCCTATCACCAACAGTGCAAAGTCGTTCATTGCTTCGTCACCTTCTGACGTAATCCATACATGGAGCAGCCCAGCTGTCCAATGACCTCACATTTTATCCAGGCTTTTCTTCAATTTAATGAAGTGCTCAAATAATTAATTTTAAAATCACCTGCTTCCAAACCACTTACATAACTAATATTTGAGTTGCACTTTACGGTTGCCCAATATGCATTTTTTCAATTTTTCTTCAGTCTAGGAATTAAATTTCACAGAAGTTAAATTATTTATCTAAATTAACAGTAGAACAGGAAGGCTTAGGATAGTTTATTGCCCATATTTGAAGGTTTCCTCTGTGGAAAATAGATCAGAATTGTTCTGTGTGCCTTCAAAAAAAAAAAACCAATGAGTTAGAGTTAAGGGAGAACACTTTAAGAATCAGAGAATATTTTAAGAATCAGAGATTGTACAAAAATGAAATGAATTGCCCTGGGTGGTGGTAACTTTTCCCATCTCTGGAGCAAACATCGGTTAGCAATCCCTAGGGAATTCAGACCTACAGCAGACAAGATTTAAGTATCGTCTGTTATTGATAATGATGGCCTCTGTGGTCTCTGATATTTTATGACTTTATACAACTCTATTGATGTTGAATTTTAGAATACAGGGGTTAACGTGAATACTGAATTCATGCTTTGTATCTAAACAACTGAAAAGATCATATATCATTCAAAGAAATCATCTATTAAATTTTTATTTCACTGGCAAATTGTCTACTAATTAAAAGAATAGATTTTAAGTCATTAATTGCAGAAACAATCCATTAAATATGTATTGTATGCATAAAATCTGAAAAATGAAAAAATTACATGTTCACATTGGATTTTTCATCCGTTACTCCTCAGTTCAAAAGAGATTTGAGGTAGATGTATGATAAAGAGGCTGGCCTGCTGCACTCTGCATGTCAATATTGGTCAATTTCAAGGAAACAAGGTAAATTTCATATACTCTTCTCATGCCCTAATTATTAAAGCAATTGTGTCTTTTATAACCAGTATTCCTAGATGTCGAATTGAAGAGAGAAAATAGAGTCTCATAAACTTGATTACCAATAATTAAAACACCATACTTACTTTAGCAAGATAATTATTGTTGTCTTCAATGGGACCATACTCTGACAATTGCGAGATTTTGCCTAGGTTCACCTTCTGCCGATAGGAAACACGTCCAGGCATATTTGAGAGGAGCAGATGGGCAGTCATAATACATGTTTCCTAAGTGTATCACCCAAAATCTAAATGCTCTTTTACTTATTTATCTCCTTATTATGTTATTAGTGGAATTCAGATGACTTGGATATTGGTGTCTGTATAGATTCCCTTTAACTGAGGCATCTCTCATTCACAGGATATTGTTTCAGACATTAAAATCTCAACTATTTTTTTCTGACACTGTCAGCAACTGGCACTGAGGCTTTAGGTATACCTTTCTGGCAACATAGTTTGGAATGTCTCTTTAAGGCCTTTTTGTAAGTTGGTCCTCTAGACTTTTATGAGAAATTAGAATGGAAAGAAAAACATCTTAATAGGACTAACTATTGTCTCATTGTATGAAAGTATCTTTCAATTGTGATTTATCCCTGTAAACAAGATATTTTGTCTTCATTACCGGTAAAATAATTTTAAATACCATTTCTAAATTAAAAGAAATTTGTAATAGAACCATTAGGCTATGTCTGTGAATACTAGCTTGAGAATCATTGGCTGATAACTTATGTTTTAGAACATCTTTAGGATCATAAATTATACAATTTAAATTAAGTATAATAATTTTAATAAATAAATGGCTGCTGTATAGATCATTTTAAATTCAAACTGTTGTCAATATTAAGTTTGATGAATAAAACTGAGAGTATCTAAGAAGGCTATTTTCCATTGGTTTAAAGTTACAACTTCTAATAGATCATGCTCTTAAAATAATCAATACTTATCAGTAAAACATTATTAACATATGATTCTGAAGTTGTCACTAATGCTATGTATGAATACAGAATAATTTTACCAAAATATTTTCTAATTTAATCCTTCTATTGTTAGTAAATATGAGTTTGGGGGCAATGCAGTAATTATAAAAAAGATAAAGACATGCTACACTTGTGCCCTGGGCTTACAGAGCAGAGAAGCTATAGAGCTCTGCAGAGACGGTAGCTCACCGTCTAACACATAGACTATGCTAGCATCATTCAAAATACATTACAAATGCCAATAACTTTAATTTTCACAACTGCCCTTCCAGTTGTTAATATCAATACTATCACCATTTTCACTGGACAGATGAAGAACTGAATTGGAGAGTGGGTCACTGGTTCAAGGTCAGAGCTGATCCATGGCAGAGTCAGAATTTGAACGGGGCAGTCTGCTCTGGACTTCATGTTTTTAACTCTCATCTGGTAACTCATTAGTTTCCTCACTCTGCATTTGTTTATTCACTGAACATAATCACCTAAACCAAATCAAAATTTCACCAGTTTTGCATGTCAGGTGGCTTTTTTTTTCTGAACTGTTTTAGGATGGTACTTGAGAGGTTTTTATTAATTTGGCTTTCCTTGTCTACAGACAGAACATTTGCATCTCTGCAAAATTAGCAATTAGGTCCTTGGCTTGGCTGCAAGCATTTTCACATAACTGCTAAGATAATAAACAACTCCTACTTTTCAACCAGCAGAGTTATCTGTTAGAATGCAGTAGCCACGAAATGGCCACAATTTTAAACGAACAGTGATCATCAAAGAAGCAGTACTTGCCTGCCATAGCACTCTCAGCGGTCATTGTGCCTGGTCCCCTGTGCCACCCAGGATGCTGGTCTATTCTTCTACTCTAAGTCATCAGACTCCCCGGGCTGGTGAGCAATCACAGTTACACTGCATGACAAAGCATTTGGTAAGGAGAACTTCCATTAGATTTGTTCCCACTCTGAGACCCTTACGAGGCTTTTTTTTTTTTTTTTGAGACCAGTCTCCTGTCACATGGGCCAGAGTGCAGGGCTAGAGTGCAGTGGTGTCAACATGGCTCACTGCAACCTCGAACGCCCCGGCTCAAACAATTCTCCAGCCTACCAAAGCGCTAGGATTACAGGTGTGAATCACTGAGCCCAGCCTGAGGCAATGTATATTTATGGAATGATTTATTAATTTAAGGCAATGTTTAAAATGTCATGTCTTAATATATGTTCATTTTATAATTGTTCATAGGCGATGTAGGACATATATAAAACAAACATTCCTTTGATGTGTTCATTGTTAGCATTTTCACATGCAGCCCTCTTGCCGAGGCAGGAGGAATGGCTTTCCTGGCATCCAACCTGAGGACTAACCTGGACTTCCTAAGACTCCTTCCTGGGTCACCACCGATGGCTGTTGCATGCTGGAATCAGTAGGGAGGGACAGAAGGCCATTTGGTTTCCAGACCCTCTCTTCTGGGAGGTGGCAGTGAGTTAGAAGGTGAATTCAATGAGCCACGGTGAGAAGGAGAGCTCTAGGATGAAATTTCTAGAAATAGGAAACAAATGAGGCAGCTGGGGACAGTCTCACTGAAGATGCCGCTCAACCACTGCCTGGTGCTGGGAATGGAAATCACTGGAGTTGGGGGAAAATGCCAGTTAATTGGGGATACTTTAAGTTTTAACCACTTCAGTACAAGCGTCGACTTTAGTCGACAGCCACAGATGAACGTGCACAGCTGAGCGTCGACTTTAGCCGACAGCCAAAAGCTTTTACTTTTACAGCTTTTATCTCTGCAGTTGCAGTGTGTACGTTCAGCTAATAAGTGATTACGAATCTGTGACCTTTTAACAAGTCCTTAGTAGGAGTTATTATAGTTATTTTCCTAAAGCTGCCTGTAAAGTAAAACAAGCTTTCAGTGCTTTAAAGCTTTCCTCATCACACAAGAGCAAAACGGATGCGTCGTCAATGCGCAGCACACACTGCCGTGCGGACTGTGAGTGCCGGCTGTGGGCGAGGCTTCGTGGCCGGTGAGTGCCGGACCGAAGTGGTTAAAGAACTTGGTGCTTGCTAAAAGTCATTTCTCCAAAACTCCTCAAAGTCTATGGCCTAACAATTTGTACAAATCCAAATTTGATGAGATAGCCAAAACATTGTTGAATTTGTTATGATGCCTGATTATATTTCTTCAATCCAAATTAAGATTCAGAGCTCTGAGACTTCTCACCAGCAGTGGCACATGATGTAACTGCAGTGCTTGTCTACCAGGTAGCTCAAAAACACTGTAAGTGCAAAGCAGAGACGCATAGATTAGAAGGGGAAAGAAGAAATAAAATAATGACTGGTGAAGGACAAATTTGAATCTGTTTGTGGTATTAATATATACCAATTATCAAAGGTTTTAAAGTCACAAACAGTAAGAAGACTAAACATTTTGATACAACAATTTTGAAGCTATTTCCAAGTAGAATTTCCCCCAGAAGAGAAATTAAAACCTACCAAGAAGTAGATGGGATAAATTATTAAGATAAACTTTAAACAGTCTGTGATTTAGACCACTGAGCAACAAAATTTTCAGTTTCAACTTTCTCTTTTAATACATTCTCTCCTAAAGTTAACAATAAAACAGGATCCAGTTTGTTTAGAGAATTTCTTGGCATCTTTTGAAAAAATGTGACCCATTCATCTATTGATCTTATAAAGAAAGCTCAGCGCTTGTCCCGAGGTCTCATCAGAAGAACGAGGACAAGTGGTTTGAATCGAAAGAAAGAGAAGTTTATTACTTTGCCAGCAAATGAGGAGGTTGGCAGACTCCTGTCTTAAAACTTACCAACGTCCTGCCTCTGAGCAGGAACACAGAGCTTTTAAAGGGGAGGTTTTCAGTTTCAGGCTATTGCTGTTCAGCCCATCTTTGGCTAAGACAATCTTGTGACCTCTGCCCAGATAATTCCCTGAGCCCTCTCCTGTGGTGCAAAGAACAAAAGACACTCCCTTGCCCCTCCTGACCACTGGCGTGGGGCAGGGATGCAGCTTTTAATTCCCAAAATGACTGGGGTAGGTTTTAGAGAGACAGAAAACATTTTTACTCCTTTTCAGGCCATTCTCCTGTTACAATTTTAGTGATTTTAATTTTGTCAACCTAAAAGGAAGTTTTGGCAAAATTAATATAAGTAGAGAGTTTATTTGGGCCAAATTTGAGAACTGCAACCCAGAACATACATTCAAGTTGTCCCAAACATACACTCCAATTAGCAGCAGTTACAAGTAGATTTTGAAAGTCAAAAAAGGGGGACAGGAAATGGGCTGCTACAAAGTTGTTTGTCAGGAATACTCATTGGTTTAAAGAAATATTGATTAGTGATTGGCTATACATTGTTAAGCTATACAGTGTGGGTTATAGTGCCCGGTGCAGCATAATTAGGTTAATTTGTAGCTACTTGTGGCAAAAGAAAGCAGTTTCAAAAGATGAATGCAGGTCAGGTACAGTTGCTCATGCCTATAATCCTAGCACTCTGGGAGGCCAAGGAGGGAGGATTGCTTGAGGCCAGGAGTTCAAGATCAGTCTGAACAAGAGTGAGACCCCATCTCCACAAAAAATAGAAAAATTAGCTGGGTGTGGTAGCGCACGCCTGTAGTCCCAGCTACTCAGGAGGCTGAGGCAGGAGGATCG
>VBSM01001124.1:4781145-4846425 GCA_008086735.1 Cheirogaleus medius
GTGCTCAAATGGTGGTAGTGTTCACCAGGGATTCAGGGGTTGGGGGGGTAGACCCCCATCTTAGGGATGTGGTGAGCATTGTGGAAGGGAAGGGCATACCTCTAACCCTTCGAAGGCTAGGGAGAGGCAAAGATATAAAATGTAACCAAAATGTCAAAAAAATAAAAAAACATTTATCGGGTGTTGGGCAGGTGGGAAGGGGGCGGAGGGGATGGTGTATACTTACATAATTAGTGTGATGCACACCACCTGGAGGATGGGCGTGCTTGAAGCTCTGACTCAGGGAGGGGTGACAAGGGCAATATATGTAACCTTAACATTTGTACCCCCATAATATGATGAAATTTAAAAAAATGCAAGAAAAGATAAAAATAAAGAAATGAAAAAAGCTGTGTCAGACAAATATAAATTGAAAGAAAGCAAGAGCAGCAATTAAAGACAAAATATTTTTTTTAAAGCTACAAGCATCACACAAAACAAAGTGGAATGTTGTATATAGGTTAAAGGGAAAATATTTCAAGAAGATATAATAATTATGAACATAGATCCACCAAACAATATAGTCTAAAAATACACAGAGCAACATTTGACAGAATTGTAAGAATATACAAATCAACCATTGTAGTTATATTAAAAATTTAATGAGGCAAAACACACACATAAAGTCTATGAATACACTCAGGTAACCCTACTCTGATGAAAATATCGACTATATATAGCACCCAAGAAATTCCTGTCATGCCCCTTTCTACAAAATTGACTTCTATCATCATGGTTCTTTTGTCTATTTTTGAGCTTCACACAAATGGAATTATTCTATATGTAGTCATTTATATCTATCATCTTTAACAAATTATTATGTCTGTGATATTACCTTCATGTTGTTGTGTGTAACAATAGTTTATTTATTTACTTATTTATTTAGAGATGGGGTCTCACTATGTTGTCCAGTCTGGCCTTGAACTCCTGGGTTCAAAAGATCCTCTACCTCAGTCTCCTAAGTAGCTGGGACTGCAGGTGCATGCCACTGTACTCAGCAATTAGCTCATTCTTCTAAACTGTTACATAATATTCCACTGTGTGAATACACCACAATTTACATACCCATTCTTTTATTGAAAAGCATTTGGGTTGCTTGCAGTTTTTATCTACAAACATTATTTTACATGTTTATATCTTTTGGTGAACATATGTACTCATGACTCTTGGGTAAATACCTAACAGTGAGACTGGCATGTCAGAGTGTAGGGTTATGTTTAATTTCAAAATACATTGTCACATTTTTCAAATTACTTCCCATCTGTAGCATATGTGAGTTCCAGTTTCCCCACATCTTTGTCAATGCTTGTTATTGTTAGTCTTGAATTTTAAGCATTTTATTGGGTGTGCAATGGTACCACTGTTTGGTTTTGATTTGCATTTCTTTAATGGCTAACAATGCTGAGCATTTTATATATATACAAAAATATTTGTCATACATATATATATTTTTGAGATGGGATCCTGCTATATTACCCAGGCTAGTCTCAAATTCCTTAACTCAAGCTATCCTACCACCTCAGCCTCCCAGGTAGCTGGTATTACAGGCACGTGCCACCATGTCTAGCTGAGCACTTTTTAAAAAACAGTCATTAAATTGATCATTTGGCTATCCTCTTTTAGGAAAAACCCATTCAACATCCAGTTTTGCCCATTTAAGTAATTGGCTTGTCTTTTTCTTATTGATTTGTAAGAGTTCTTTATATATTCTGGACACTAATATTTTGTTGAATATATGTATTGCGAATATCTTCTCTGAGCCTGGGACCTGCATTTTCACTCTCTTAGTGGGGTCCTTTTTTTTTTTTTTGAGACAGAGTCTCTGTTGCCCGGGCTAGAGTGCTGTGGCGTCAGCCTTGCTCACAGCAACCTCAAACTCCTGGGCTCAAACAATCCTCATGCCTCTGCCTCCCAAGTAGCTGGGACTACAGGCATGCATCACCATGCCCGGCTAATTTTTATATATATATATATATATTTTTTTTTTAGAGTTGTCCAGCTAATTTCTGTCTTTTTAGTAGAGACAGAGTCTCACTCTTGCTCAGGCTGGTCTCAAACTCCTGAGCTCAAACGATCCTCCGGCCTTAGCCTCCCAGAGTGCTAGGATTACAGGTGTGAGCTGCCACACCCAGCCTCTTAGTGGGTTCTTTTGATGAACAGCAATTCTTAGTTTTCATCCAGTGTATCAGTCTTTTCTATTATGTTTTTATTGTCCTGTTTAAGAATTTTTGTCTTCCCTAGGAAAAAGGAGATTATTTTTCTATGTTTTCTTCCAAAAGTTTTACTGTTTTACTTTTTACACTTAGTTTTGTGATCCATTTCAAATACATTTTTACATGTTTCAAATAAAATTTGTGGATAGGATGCAGTCAAAGCCAAGTTTTATTTATTTTCCATTCAGCAGCTTTTATTAAGACCTTCCTAACCCTACTGAATTGCACTGGTGCCTTCACAGTAAATCAGGGGGCTGTATATGCAGGTCTATTTCTGTACTCTGTTTTCCACTTGACTTTGTGATCACAAACCAGGACTGTATTTGAAATGCTGGAGATAGTAACTTCCCAAAATGCTATTTTGAGACTGTGACATGAGTGTTTTGTCTTGATAGAGTTCTTTTGATTCTTTTCCCTGACTTACTTTCCATTCCTTTATAAGGACAAAGGCAGCAGTGAGTGGCAGGACATGGACTGGCAGTGGCAACCCCAGACATTTTTCCCATCAATTCTATTATATCTACTTTTCCAGTTTAATGATGTAAATAGTTTAATAGTGTAAAATTTAGCATGGTCCTTAATCTATACCCAGAAAGGGAAATGAAATTACACCAGTACTAAGAAAGGTTTATTTTGCATTATTCACAATTCATTTTCTGTATTACTGACAGTATATATGAACACCCAATAGAAATATTCTATAAATGTTCTGAGACAGAAGTAACAGATACTGCTACAATCTGGGATTTTAACTTTTCCTTTTCCTATTTTCTTATTTGTAAAGAAGAATATTACATCACTTTATCTTTAATGTTAAACTGTTAGTTATTGTAGTTATTCATGTAATCTTTTTATGTGCAATATACAATATTTTAAATTATCTTTTAATTAGGAAAGTATATTTTTAGTTCTTTTTTGTGAATGAAAACCTTAGCTAGAAGAATATTTATATACACTTTGTCTGTGATATTTTAATGAACTGATTCTGTATATTCATAAACTGACAACTAAAAAAGATATCCTGATTTAAGTATTAATCAGTTTCCCTGGTACATCTCATAACTAGTATACCTAATCCAATTCTCTACAAGTACTTGGTCACTGAACACTTATGAAACAACCCCTTATAAAGTTAATAAAAGGTACTAAGTTGGGAACTGTGGCAGGGGCCTGAACTCTGCAAAGGTGTAGGCATAGTTAAAATATATACATCTCCAGCTGTTGTTTCCTAGCTTGCTTTCCTATTATTTCTTGCTATTCAGTAGTCAGATAGCTGATGGTTATAAAGGTTCTTAGCTTTCTTCATTGCTCCCATAGATAACATTACCCTCGTGAAACCTAAGCCTAGTTGATTTCCAGTGGACCAGCTGACCCACCCAGAGCAGTGGCTCATGCTGAGGAACTAACTCAACTCGTCTTGTGACATCAACCCAGGAACTGACTGAGCACAAGAAAACAATTCCTACACCCCTATGGTTCTATCCTGAACCCAGCCAATCAGGAGAGCCAATTCCCTAGACCTTTGCCTGCCAAACTATCTTTAACCACTTCAGTACCAGGGTCGACTATAGTCGACAGCCACAGATGAACGCACACAGCCAAGCGTCGACTTTAGCCGACAGCCGTGATATGACTTTTCTAATTTTTCATTTATCAAGATAAAATCGTGAACATTTAAAAATAATGTAATGAAAACATACATGTATATGTTACCTATTCTGATTTACATTACAAGTAAAGCTGCCTGTAAAGTAAAACAAGCTTTCAGTGCTTTAAAGCTTTCCTCATCACACAATAAATAGCAAAACGGAGTCGTCGTCAATGCACAGCAAACTACCGTGTGGACTGTGAGTGCCGGTTGTGGGCAAGGTTTCCCGGCAGGTGAGCTCCGTACCGAAGTGGTTAAGAATCCTTTCTCCCAAATTCTCAGGGAAATGCATTTAAGAAATTCCTCCTGTCTCCTGTGATACTGAACATCAGCTGTCTCAGTGTATTGGCTTCTTCTTTAGCAGGGGACAGTGAACTTGGTTGGGCTGTAACATTTAATGCCTTCTGAAAATTTCTAAAGTCTATCTCAGAATGCACCCGGCTCCCATGGAGACAAATACAATAAGCAATATGTACAGCTTTAATTGTGAAATTATGAATTTCTCTTGTCTCTTCTCCCTAGATTCACTCTTGCTTCCTTGCAATGTAGACGAGCCCTTCTAAGGTCCCATCTAACAAACATTGATAAATGGCAGCTGATATTATAAAATGACAGCTATTTCAATCATTTAGCTGAGGAAGATCCTGTTAATACAATAAACTTAGAATAATAAGGAATTGTTCAACAGAAGACAATTAAAGCCAATTATCATCATGGAAAATCTACAGTTTGTTTGTGTCCATAATACATGCAAAGTAAAGACCAGAAAAGAACCACATTTTTTCCTGAGCTACTCCTTTGAAGACTGTAGTTTGTGAAGATAACCAAATAGAGCTAAATGATAAAATGTGGAAGAAGTGATAATAGCTGATCATTTTCCTGGTTCAATTATTTTTGGAGCAGGGGTAGGGGTCAAGGAAAACTTCCCCTTTGCCCTCTGAAGGTTTGTTGAAAAATCAACTCACAAAAGGCAGATTAATTGGAGAAAAAGCATGCAAAATTTATTAATGTGCACAGACCGGAGAACCAGAGTGATTACCCCCATCCCCCGATGAGGTTCAGAGCTTATATACCACCTTGAGGTTACAGAAAGCATGGGGACTTGGATCTTGGCAAAACAGATTATGGGATGGGGAGAAGAGGCCTGGCCAGCAAAGGTGGTCTTTGTTATGTAGAAGAACCTCACAGGTAGCAGCCCTCAGAGAAAATAGTAAATGTTTTTTTCAGACCTTTAACTGTGTCAGACTGTCAGTTAATCTTTCCTAGATCCAGAGGAGGAAAGGCCTACGACTGCATGAATGATTTTTTACAGATATAAATTTTCACCACAAAAGACAGCTTTGTAGCGCTATTTCTGTTTGTGGGCTGACAGTCATCTCAAAGTAAGTCAAAAAATATATTCTGGGGTAAAATATTTTGATTTCCTTCACGTATAAACTGACTTAACAAACATTTAGGAGGCACTTTTTTAACAGGCCAAAGAGGGCTCATTTAAATATCAAGATGGTTAATGAACTTCTCTCATTTGGAAAGGAAACAATAAATTTGCACCTACATTTTAATCCTCTTACTGTTGTGAACTAAAATAAAATCTTAAGGCTCCCCCCCACTGGCTGACTGAATGGACCCCCTAGTGGCCAAAGGAATATCCTAAAACTAAATTGCCTGCCAGGAGGAGGGAGGTAAGACAGGCCTCATCATGCCCCCCTCCCTTCTTGGAGAAGTCCTTTGTAACCCATTAACAGGCCTAAAGCTGTGCAAGACAAACCTGCAGGTCCTCAGTTTACACAACAAATATAAGTCTGGTGGGTTGTCTCTGATTAACAAACCTCTTTACCTTAAAACATTCCAAGCCTTTAGACAAAGCTTCATGTCTTTAACCAAAGAATCAAAATCAAAGAATCTTTAAACACACCTGTAACCTGTAAGTGCTGCCCCCAAACCAATGTACGTCTTCCATGTATTGATTTACAACTTTACCTGTAACCCCTGTTTTCCTGAAATGTATAAAACCAAACTGTAACCCAACCACAGCGAGTCCACTTGCTCAAGTTTTCTTGGGCATGGCTCTAGGTCATGGTTCTCAAATTTGGCTCAGAATAAATATCTTTATTTTACAAAGTTTGGATTCTTTTCCGTTGACAGTTCTCTAAAATTTTTAATTCCTATAGGGGGAAAAAGCTCTATATTTCATATATGTCATATTTTCCTTGAAAGTTATATTTAGCTTTAGAGAAAAGCAAAATTAAATTTTGAAAATAAAAAGGTTGTCTCTAATGAATGATTTAAAACAATGATCAAGGTATTTAAAAGTATAAAATATTTGCTAAAATTACTTTGAAACATAAAATATGGCTATTAACCTTTAAATGCTGCTATATACTACGCTTAATTTTGGAATGGAAAGTAAAATATTTGTAAATGAGTGTTCATTTTTGAAAGATGAATACAATCTTTTTCTCAAGGAAAAACAAGAGGGAAGAGAGCAGAGATGTGTGTCTCTTTGTATCTTTAAATACATGAGTGTCATCTGCCACACATGTCTGAGTGTGCTATGATTCAACTTTTGTGGGATATGGGGATGGGTTGAGAAAGGGTGCCTTTTTAAAAAAAACAACAGTATTGATATAGAAGCCTAGGAAAACCACTCTGCAACTTCTAGTAAGTGTTTTGAAAGCCTGTAGAAGCCTTCTGATACCTTTTCAAGGAAGTGTAAATATTTGTATAGCCCTTTTCAATATGCAAAACATTTTCACTTTCTCTCATTGTGATCATCACAATCAACAAGGAGGTTTACTTCTTACAGATAAGGAAATTGAGGCTAAAAAAAAAAGCTACAAAGGTTACCTAGTAATTTCCTTTGGAATCAGTATTTGAACAGTTATAAACTAAAACTGTTTTGCCCCTTGTCAGAATGTTACACTGTATCATACCAATGATTCTAGGCAGCAGGAACTGTATAAAACATTGGAATTTTCCAGAGGAAACAAGTTCTGAAGATGCTTAAAGACTCACTGAGAGGGAGCAGGAACCCCTCTTAGGCGCCTGCCAGCCTCCCCCAGCATGGAAATAAATGAAAATCTTGAGTTACTTCAGGGCAAGTTTTGGGCACCTAACTACCCTAGAGCCTCCCAGCAAGCCCGAGTCACCAAGTGTTTTGGTTCCCTACAGAAACTAAAAGATGGCATCTTAGAATACCTTCTTGTTTTTCAGAAACTCCCACTGGATGGAAAATGCAGATAAAAGGAGAACTGAGGAATTGAACTCTTGATAGATGTTCTTCCTTCTAAATTTCACCTGAGGGGCCTGAAAAGAGTCATACCCATCTTAACATTTCTTTAGGCTAACTCAAGAATCTCTGAATCCACCTATGACCTGTAGGCCCCTCTGCTTCAGGATATTCTGACATTTTAGGCCAGGCCAATACATAACCTCTATAAAGGACAATGAAAATCTCAGGACCCCTCCCAGACTCCTTATGCAAAAGGAGTCAAGCCTGGAGGCTGAGTCATGGAACATCCCCTTCTAAATGCATAGCTACTACTGTTATGTATTAGCCAGATCCCTATGGAAGGGTAAAAGACCTCAGGCATCTACAGGGACTGCCCCCCATAGATCATTCATAAGGAAATTTTTCCTTGGCCTCCCCAAAACAAAGACATGCAAGTTGTAACTTTGGATCTGCAGGCAAAGTCTAGCTTCTAAAACTAAAGTCTGTTCAATTCCACACTGATAATGCTGATTACAAGTTTATCTTTTCAGGTGCAGAACTGAGACAAGATCGATCATTCCTCTACCCACCCATGTTACAGCAAGTGTTACAGCAGCTGATCCCGAGGACAAACCGAGAGGCACACGTAGAGTCGGAGAATCAAAGAGAATCAAAGTTTATTCGCTGCAGGCTCAGAGTGGCCTCGCCACCAATTTCTGATTATCGTTTACCCGATTTTTCCCACTTTTATTAAGTTGGGGTGGTCCGAGGGTGGGGTATTATCAGGTGTAGGTTAGTTGATGTGTCAGGCAATAGGTTAATATCATGCTGATGCGCCAGGCAATAGATTTTGTGTTATGCTGATGCCAAGCAATAGACTAGTTGATGGGCCAGGAAACAGGTTAGTATTATGCTGATGTGGGTCTTCGGTGAAGGGTGGGGGTTTCCAGTGCCTGATGGGCCAATAGATGGAGTTTCCCTTATCACCCAGAGACATCTGCATAATTGATTCTTCTGTCACTCTTTTTCTCTTCAAACATTCACCTTATTTACAATGTAAATTTCCTGAGTTTCACAGGAATGTAACCATTTGCCTCGCTAACCATTTGCTTGTGTTTTTCCCTGGCACATCTTCACACTTTGGCTTACTAAACCTCCACTGATTGAGATATTTGCCTCGGTTACTTATTTTAGGTTGCTACCTCCATGTATTGATTTTCAATTTTGCCTGCCTGAAATGCATCCTTACCTTTAAAAACCTGGCTTGTAAGCCACTGGGGAGTTTGGGTCTTAAGTATTGACTGACCTTTCTCCTTGCATGGTGCCAGACAATAAAAATGCCTCTTTCTTCTTCTGCAACTCTTGGCCTCAGTGTCTGGCTTTGCTGCACTGGACCAGTGGATCCCAATTTGGTTTGGTAACATTTTGTTAAATAAATAATGAAGGCTATTTTCAACCCAAGTATTTCAGAGGTTTGACTATGAACAGTGATGATGTGGGGCTACTGATAAACTTGGGTGAGGTAGAGTATTGAAATCCTAACATAAGCAGAAGGCAGACTGCGAGCAGTGGACACAGGCAGCTGCAGTGTGACACTAGAGTGCAGTCACAGATGTATTCTCTAAGTATTGGGCTTCAGCATTGTTTTGGCCTCCTAGTTAAGCGTAATTGGTTCACGGTGTTTGATCAGATTCAGAACTTTTCTTTGAAGCAAAAGGTGTATTTCTTTCAAGTACAAAGGCCAGATTTACACAGAATGACAAAGGTCAGACTTGCAAACTTTGTTTCTTGAATGTTAGCTCTAAAAATGTGGACTACTTCCTGTAGTAGGACAGTTCATACTATCACAAGAGGCCCACTGCAGAAAAGTCAACACATTACTTGTCTGATAAACCATTTATCCTTTCAAGGTATGGGTGGTTGTCTCTTATTAATGTGTGGAACTTGCTCCAGGAAGAATCATTCATGGCAACCACCAGTAACATCCAACTTTGTTACTATAATAATCTTGAAAAATGATCTTCTGAAAAGAGCTGTGAGAAAATATCACACAAAGTAACTTCAATGAATACTCTACAATTATAGTCAACTTCCATTTTGCAATTGTGAGCATTTTGCTTTGGCCCTTCTAACCAAAATAAAACTTTTGGATTTCATTGTTATGTGAGAACACAGATCATTTTGATGACAGGCATTATTTAATGGAAACTTTCTGAACCTCATTCTAATCATAAAATTTTAGTGACATGCTCTGTAACTAAAAGAATTAGAAATAATATTGTAGTCAGGCAATAGGCAGATATTTCAGTATGTCAAAAGTGTTGGAATTTTCAAGATTTATGTAAATAATCTGGCTATTTCCAATTCCAGGCTGTTTTATTCTAATAAACAAACACTACAGAGAATACACATGGAATCAAGCACCTCCTACTGCCTGAGTAAAATTAGAAAAGTTTAAAAAAAATTCCATTATCTGGAGAAATAGTCCAGGAGGATGTGTGGCTGGAACTTTAAAACAATGAGCTGCCCAACCAAGACAATGTGGATTTGCCTGGAATCTCAGGGAGACACGACTAGAATATAATTATAATTTAAAAAAAGCTAACACCTGAACAATCGAAAACCACAGTATGAACTGAATAGCAGTGAGAAGGGACCTAGAAAAGGGAGCTGGGAGAAGGATGCGCCATGTGTGGGCAGCACTGAGAAGGCATGTCCCCACAGTAGGCGATCACAACTGGACCACTACGGCCAGCTGACTATTGAGTCTTGCCAATTTCCAGCTCTTCAGGCAACTTTTTGATAATTCTGCTTTCTAACAAAAACAAAGAATTCATTTATTAGCATACTTCTCTTGGCAACTATCTTACCACAAATGAGTATCTTTTTGGTTCATAACAGTATCATACCCTTTCTGAGAGAGTCTGCACTTAAGCAAAAATGTGTAAAAACTCGTACTATTGATAATTTTTTTGGTTTGAGAGACGGTCGCATTCCGTCACCCATGTTGGAATGCAGTGGCATGATCACAGCTCATTTTAACCTCCAATTCCTAGGCTCAAATGATCCTCCTGCCTCAGCCTCCCAAGGCTGGTCTCAAAGTCCTGGCCTCAAGCAATCCCTCCTGCCTTGGCCTCTTAAAGTGCTGGGATTACTGGAGTGAGCCACCATGCTTGGCCCATAATTTTTTTTTTTCTATTTTAGAAAACAGTTTGATTTTTTTTTTACACCTCCCCTCTGCCTCCCTAGAAAAGTTTGAAGACATTCAGAAGACACAGCAGCACTGCTATACGTATAAAAGGAAAGAGATTAGTATTTCAAGTAATGACAACACACACACACACGTATACATACTTATATACACCCACACACAGGACAACCTGTTTTAAAAGTAGTATGTTGACATCTCCAGAAGTCATACTTCTCAAACAGGCTGGGTTGTAGAGATGAGCTTGTTATATATGATTATGACAAAAATTGCTGACAGAGTGCAAGTACAGTCTATTTTGTGAGATAGGCTTTACACATTTGGAGAAGTTTAAAAATTCGTTCTTTAAGAAACTAGGCAATCATGTTAGAAGCCTGGGCTGGTTAAGGAGACATCCACTAGTAGAACAGAATTCCAACGAGATTACAAGTGACACCTACATTGTTCCCTGAGTAATATTACTACTACAACAACTGGAAGAATTGATTCGTGGCATTTTGAAAGTAGTCTAAGAAAGGGGTATTACAACAACCATTTGGAATTAGATTGTCAGAAGCATCTTTGCTATTAGGTTCCACAAAACTGGAGAGATCATTTTGAAGCCAAATATAACATTTGTAAAAATAGCTCTTGAGAGACACTGAATGTTGCAAATTCCTGAACTGTCAACATTAAACTTGAGTGATAGTTTAGTACAGTTGGAGGGATTCTTGTCTCTAGAAGGCCTATCACCCTGCCTGAAAGGAAAAGGGTGACTGACACCTGTTTAAAATGGTTCAAGGGCACAGAAATTTAAGAGGGCATGGACACTGGGTGGAAGCAGCCCTAGGTGCATTCTTACATGACACATGTGTAGGATTATTACTTTGATTAGAGTACATGAAGAACGAATCTTGCATTTTGTTATCTTGAGGCTTGCTACTTGTTTCTACTAACATTAGAACTGGTATTGCTACTCAGCTTTACTCATTTTAAGGTAGGAATGAAACAGGTGGAACTCATCTAATGGTCTCCAAGACTGAGACACCTACGAAGTATGTAAACCAAATAGCTTATAGCTGACTGTTCAGTCTCACTGCCACTATATTAAGAATTGTTTGAAACAATTTCCATCTTTCCCATAAGAACTGTAAATTATACAAAGTATTCTTAAAAATTGACCAAAGACAGCTTGTTTATGTCCTAAGAGTATGACTAACAGCAGAGCTATTATCAATTAGTGGACGTTAAGTTTTAACTGCTTCCCAGTTTTCACTAGTAAGTAAAACAGGTAAACTTATGAAAATTAAAATTTAAAGTAAACATTACCAAGTTTGGTTGCCTTTAGGCACCATTAAACTACATGTTTAAAAACTAATCTCCAAGTATATCTAAATCTTGAAAGGCATAGCTATTTTACACTTAACTTTAAAAAGAAATGTGGTTTTAAAAAGATCACATTCTTTTCTCTTTTCAGCTTTTCCCACACCGTGAATCTGGGTTGGCTCTGTGGCTGACGTTGATTGAGAATGCGGGAGAAGTGACATGGTTTTCAAGCCTCTCACTTTAGCCATCACTCCTTTTGGAATGCTGCTGCCACTGTTTAAGACACCCAGGGCACTTTGGTAGAGCCTACAAAGGGAACCAAAGCATCCCAAACTGAGCCCAGACATGTGAGAGAGGGCATGACAGATCACCCAGCCCTAGCTGAGTGGATAGATGACTGCTGTCTCATGGGCAAATGGCTGTCATTTTAAGCCACTAAGTGTTGGCCTGATCAATTACACAATATACACCTGACAGAAATTGGTACAAAAACTTAAGAACATGTGACACTGCTAACCAAGCATGGAAGAATGGTGAACAAACTGTTAATAGAAGCTGGAAAAGTGAAGAAACTGTTATTTGAAAGCTGAAAAGATGGGGATTCATGTCTCGTAAGGGCAAAACAATTGGCAAAACTAATCAACTTGTGATTCTAAGGTGGTTTCCACTGGCTTATTTAAGCTGTGTATAATAAAGTACGGGAAGAGAGAGATGAAATAGAGAAGAAATTTTTTAAGTCTGCAAGAATTTAGCAAAAATATGGAAGACTGAGGAGCTGCTGGGTTGGAACCAATCCCTCTTCAGCAAGCTGAAAGATTCTCAAAGCAAGAAACAGTTTCAGGGTCATTATCAAGTGAAGGCTGTGACTGTTATGCCCTTTGTGCAGACTTCAAGTTTAAGTCAGTGCCTAATAGATCCTTTTAGCTCAACAATGTGGCTCTAAAGAATCCTGAGTGTCTTCACTCCAGCACTCCAGGGAGAAGTCTATGTGAACTATGATTTTGCTTTTAGAGGGCATGTAGAGAACTTCAATTAGTTTTGGATGAAACCCAAAGTTTTTAAGGGAGTTGTACTTTGCTGAACAATTATGCACAAGAACGTTTCAAAATGAAAAAGACCTGTAGGGCCCATCTTTTACATGAGTCTACTTCAGAGCACTTGAGGCAAATGCTAGTCTTAATTTCTAGCAAATGCATACCTTTTAGTCCCTTTTTCTTCTCTTGGGTTCATGCGTTAAAGTAATGACATTCATAAAACTCCTCTACCACTGGAGGAGAGATTAAGCCACACACTCAGATCTTTTCCTCTAATGAGAAGATCATCGTATTAGAAGTCAAGAGTGATCAGTTTGACTCCCAGCTAAGATCCTGGGACATCGGCCAAATCACTAAACTCCCACAGTCTTATCTTTAAAAGGACTAGGCCAGTAATGATGTCACAGAAAATGGGGATTAGGACTCTCAGAGAATTTGTCCCTCCACTTAAGTGCCCCATATAAAAGTCCTGAACAAAATATTAGCAAATTGAGTTCAACAGCGTATTAAAAGGATTATACACCATGACCAAGCAGGATCTATTCCCAGAATGTAAGAATGGTTCAACAAATGAAAATCAATTCATATAATACATTGTAATAAAAATGAACAAAAAAATCCCAGAAAATCATCTCAGTTGAGGTAGGAAAAGCATTTGACATAATTCAACACCTTTTCATGACAAAAAACATTCAAGAAACTAGGAATAGAGGAAAACTTCTTCAACATAAAGGCCATATGTGAAAAACTCACAGCTAAAATCATAATCCATGGTGAAAGACTGAAAACTTCTTCTGTAAGATCAGGGAAAGCCAAGGATGTTCATTTTCACCACATCCCTTTGACATAGTATCGAAGTTCTAGCCAAAGCAATTAGGTAAGAAAAAGAAATAAAAGGCATCCAAACTGGAAAGGAAAAAGTACAACTACAATTATCTGTTTGCAGATGACTTGAAAATCACAAAGAACATATATGCGCACGTGTACACACACACACACACACACACACACACACACACACAGTAGAGCTAATAAACTCAGCAAAAGTTTTCAGAGTACAAGATCAATATACAAAATCAGTTGTGTTTCTAAACACCAGCAATGAATAATCCAATAAGAAAATTAAGAAAACAATTCTATTTATAATAGCATCCAAAATAACAAAATACTTAGTAATAAATTTGACTAAGATGAAAGACTTAAAAATTGAAAACTATGAATTTTGCTGAAAAAATTAGACATAAATAAATGGAAAAAATATTCTGTGTTTATGGATTGGTAGGCTTAATTTTAAGAGAGTAACATTTTCCTAAAGTGATCTACAGATTCAACACAATCTCTATCAAAATCTCAATAGCTTTTCCCAAAATAGAAACAATGATCCTAAAATTCATATTGAATATGATGAAATCCCTACCACCAAAACAATTTTGGAAAAAAACAATGTTGGAGAACTCATACTTCCAGATTTCAAAACTTACTGCATGCATCTGTGCCTGCTTAAAAAAATTTAAAAAAAGGCAACCCCCCAAAAAACAAAAAAACTTATTACAAAGCTACATTAATCAAAACACTGGTTGTACTGTCATTCGTTATATAAGAATAGTCTCTTAAAATGGTGCTGGAATTGCTGGATATTCCACATGCAAAAAGATGAAGTTGGATCCTTATGTCATACAACATAAAAAAAATTCACTCAAAATGGATCAACAACCCAAATATGAGAGAATGCTATAAAACTCTGAGAAGAAAACACATGGGTAAATCTTCATGACCTTGGATTTGGCAATGAACTCTTAAGATACAAACATGAGCAAAAAAGAAAAAAAAAATAAGTAATGTGGGCTTCATTGAAATAAACTTCTGTACATCAAAGCAGATGGTCAAAAAATACAATCTAAAAATTAGAGAAAATATTTGTAAATCAAGTGAGTTTGGAATAAAATATAAAGAACTCTTACCAAAAAAACCCCTAAAAAATGGGCAAAGAGCTTGAATAAATATTTCTCCAATGAAGACATTCAAATCACCCACAAGCACATGAAACACCCACTAGGATGGCTATAATTTAAAAAAGGTGGGGGGGCTAAGTGTTAGGAAACATATGAAGAAATTTGAACCCTCATACATTGCTGGTGAGAGTGTAAAATGGTTCAGTCACTGTAGAAAACAGGAACCCAAACAGACATATGTACATATACGTTCACAGCAGCACTACTAACTATAGCCAAAAGGTGAAAAAACTAAAATGCCTACCAACAGGTGAATGAATAAACAAATTATAGCATATTTAATAAAATGGAATATTATCTAGCCATAAGGATGATGTATTGACATTATTCACTTTCAAAGGGTTAACTTTATGTGAATTTCACTTCAATATAAAAAATGAAACAAAAAAAAGTAATAGTCTGGATAATTTCTAATATTTCATAAAAGTTTATAATTCTATATTCTTACCTATTTTCTGGATGTAGGGAAGTATAGAGCTCACAATCACCTATTTAATGCCCTACTCTTGAATATGAGGGGACATGCAAGGATCATTAGACATTTGAGGATCACTTCCATCATGAAATAAAAAGATCAAAGTTAATTAATGAGAGGGGGGAAGGTTTTGGGAAACAATACAGGGGAGAGAAGAAAATGTTAGGGAAACACTAATTTGTATCTTTAGAAATTTGAAAAAATAGTGGATCCACAGGATTCAGGAAAAGGTGATTACTCCTGAAAGTTAAAGCCACAATTGCCAACATAAAAGTTAAATGGAATAGTTTAGAAAAAAACCTAAAATATTAATTGGATGGAAAATAGGAGATAATATAGTAAGAAATTTTTTAAAAATCCCCTTAGTGCTGCAGGACATGCAAGTCTAGGTTAAAAGGGTTCACTGACTGCCCAGTAGCAAGAATGGTTGGAGTTGAGAATTGCAAGACATTATATCACACAATTTTAGAATACCAGGGCTAAAAAACAGCTCCTAAAAATTTCTGGAGGGTATGGAGGTGATGTAGGACACAATACATAAACACGCACAGATGGAATTATCACATTTCTAAACAATAACCTGGATGATAGAAGACAATGAAAACAATGTCAGCAAAAAACTATATCCAGCTAAACCATCCATCAAGTGTGAGGCTATTAATTTGCAGAGACTCAGAAAATTTCTCTAATGTTTTTCTAAGTTATCTGACCATAAACTTCAGCGAGAGAAGAAAGCCCATGAAACAGTGGCTTTTTAACAAAAATGTTAAGTCCTAAAATATGAAAAGTAGGCTTAGAGAGCATTCAGATGTTTGAAACAGAACTAATGGCTTCAAAGTGCAGGTCTCTGACAAATGTGACTTTAATAAAATATAAAGAGGCCAGGCATGGTGGCTCACGCCTGTAATCCTAGCACTCTGGGAGGCCGAGGCGGGAGGATCACTCAAGGTCAGGAGTTCGAAACCAGCCTGAGCAAGAGTGAGACCCCCGTCTCTACTAAAAATAGAAATAAATTAATTGGCCAACTAAAAATATATAGAAAAAATTAGCTTGGCATGGTGGCGCATGCCTGTATTCCCAGCTACTCGGGAGGCTGAGGCAGGAGGATCACTTGAGCCCGGGAGTTTGAGGTTGCTGTGAGCTAGGCTGATGCCATGGCACTCTAGCCCAGGCAACAGAGTGAGACTTTGACTCAAAAAATAAATAAATAAATAAAATATAAAGAAACATCTGAAAATATTAAAGTTATAATTATGAGATAATAGCACAAGAAGAAAAACCCCAAGATCTTCAAACAAAAATTCATGGGCTGTATAAGAAATGTAATCACAGTTCAGGATGCATGGCTCAGGAGAAAATAATGAATTGTTATAATGCAAGTCCTAATGAGCACATTCGAAAATAATACGTTATATAGAAAAGAGGAAAGTGGGGAATAAGTTTATGAAAGAAATAAATCTTCCTATCACATGAGAAAGTAAATAAAAATACAAATTGATTTATCAAGAATTATTAGTATAGTCATATAATTTAGCCATCTAAAAATGGCTAATAAAGTAGCTGCCTCTAGGTGGCAAAATTAGGAAATAGAACAGGGATCTTGAAGTATATTATTATTTTGAAACAATGTGCATGTTTTGCACACCTTCATAATTTTTAAATCAATAAAAATGACAGTCTACATGATTTTTTTGCTTATTCTGTTCTTAGTATATCGTTACCTTTTCCAAAACATATCTATATAACTCATGTGTATTTAAAGTTCATTTGCAGGTTGGACACAGTGGCTTGTATCTGTAATTTCAGCACTTTGGAGGGTCAGCCAGGCCAGAAGTTCAAAACAAGCCCTAACAACATAGTAAAATCCTGCCTCTACCAAAAAAGAAAAAATCAGCTGGGCATGGTGGCATGTGCCTACAGTCCTTGCTTTTCAGGAGGCTTAAGTGGGAGGATCACTTGAGCCCCCTGGAGTTTGAGGCTGCAATGATCTATGATCCTGCCTCTGGACTCCATCTAGCCTGGGCAACAGAGGGAGACCCTGTCTCTAAAAATAAAAGTTTACTTGCAGTAAAATATGATTTAAATATTCATTTGTGTAATAAAAAAAAGCTATATTTCTATTAGAGTCTGAATTGTGCCTTTAAAGTCAAATCCAGAACTGCAAGTCACTGTGATGCCAAAGCTCATGGTGTATTATCTTTGATTATCCAAAGCACTCATTTCATGAGTTTAGATTTCCAAGTTTCATTTTTCTGCTTTTTAACTAAGAAAACTGTTTTTGTTTGTTTGTTTTATAAAGATACATGTGAATCAGTACTGACAGCAGTATAAAAATAGGATATAAACAAACTACAAGCAACAACATACAACAGCAACATTAATGAGATGATCGATATGATGTCAGGTGTCACGCTCACTGTAATTACAGAGCACAATGACCATAAATTAAATTTGAAGGGTACCAATGAAGTCAAAATGGGCTACCTGTCAAATTCATTTAGACCCAACCAAATCTGCTTAACAAAACCACTCTCTATATAAAGTAACTTATTGCTGTGGTATTCTTTGCATAAAGATGTCATGGAAGGACTGAATAGAAACATGTGAAATCATTTGTTCATTTATTCATTAATGTTGTCAAATTCAGTTTTCTATACACTATGATGTTTATTCCATTTTTATACTATTTCGATATACATATTTAAAAAAATATTTAACTTATTTTTATGAAGAAATTAAATATTTTCTGAAAAAGAATCATTTTATTACTGTTCTCTAGCAACAAATCTGAAACAAGTCTCATCCAACTTAACTAACTCATTTAAATACTTTTACTCTATGGCAACTTCTCTAAAGTTCTAGTTCACACAATTCTATTCTACATAACACTGTTTTACCCTGTTACATAGCATATAGTTAAAGAACATTTTTGTAATAAACATGTTTTTCTCTTTGATATGGTACAGAACAATTTTTTCACACTTCCCAGCAATCACTCAAATATATTAAAAATGTATCCTTCTTTAAAAGGCACACACATTTACAGGTTGGAATCTTTATTGTTTTAAAATTGTATAGGTCTTCTACAATACAGTATTTTGTTACTTAAATGACCTCTAAATGGTTAATGTACAATGAATATCTTTTTTTCTGAAACTAAACCATGAATTACGATTTTATCAATATGATTATTCTAAAGAGTCATAAAGATGGCGGGAAGATTTGAGTGCTGCATTAGAAACAGTCAATGGCACAGACTCTTCCCTTTAGAACCCAGATGGCCAATCCGTTGAAAGTGCTTTTGAAGACTGTCAATTATTTGTGGCTGATCTTAAAATCAGCCAATCAAATTACAGTTCCTTTTGTTTTTAAATATCAAAGGGCATTTAAAAAAATAAATGAAATAATTTGCTCTAGTAATCTACTGAGGCAAACTCAAAATTATGATTATCTGCATGCAATAACACTCTTCTTTAAATAGTTTTGAAGAATTTATACATTTTTATAAAGAATGTGTTAAAGAGTGCAAGTATTCCGATATTGGTTTCACAAAAGGACAAATGCTGGTAATAATAACTAACATTTAACATCTACGTTCAAGCTAATGTATATTTAACAGGCAATTAATATGGCTAATCATAGGCCACAATGCACAAGGTACGCCCTTTGAGAAAATGAACTAGTTTGGTCCACATTTCTAGAGTTGTCTGGGTAAAAAAAACTCAACCAAAACCATTTCAATTCAGCCAAGGGTTCTAATGAATTTATTATCCCTAAAATGTAGCCAGTTAAAAAATTAATGAAGTACATCAATGAAGTATATTGTCACACTGACTTTTGCATAAAAAGATGGCCTGCTGTTTTTGGAGTGATGAATGAGCAGTATAAGATCAATCAGAAAAATGTCATAAAACATATTAATTTCTTGAGAAGTTATACTTTCTTATTCCATGACACGGCTTTCACTCTGTAAAACTTTGTCCCCAAAGGAACTTTAAATCTGTTTTGTGCCTAAGAGGAAAGAAAAAAGGGAATCATTTGAATGATTAAACCAAATCACATAGATACCCTCCTACCGTACTACTACTCATTGCTAGAATATTTGGGGTGGGGAAAGTTGGTGTGGGAAAGTCTTTATCAAACTACACAGGATCCAATCCTCACCACCTGAGAACACAGAGCAACTAATATTGATGGAAGACAAATTTGGTAGCCACTGCTAAAGAACATAATACAAAGCAAGCCATAAGTATTAAGAAACCTCAATACTATACAGTTCAAGTTCTATTAGTATTTTGTATCCTGAGGCCCCAAATTATAGTAAGGAAGAATGTTCAGTAGATTTCATTGAATCTATAGCAATGATACTGTTGATATTACAATCATGTCCATTTTTAAGCCAAACGTCACGTTATCTTTCTTCAATCAGAGTAGTATACAAAAATAAGAAAACATCAACTCTACCTATAAAGAGAATTCACTTTTTGTCATCCATTATGCAGGGTTCAGTTTTTACACATAAGTTACCCTGGTAACTTCAGGGTTATAGAAAAGAAACTGAGTAGTACTTTTTCTATATAGGTTGATTGACTGCTGGCAAACTTCCTCTACTATTTAAAGACAACATAAATACTTAGAAGGCCAAAGACAAAGATTTCTATATAAAGCAGTATGAAAATCTTTATAATTCCATAGGCTCATATCACATGGTGTAGTTTTTACCTTTTTGGCTTGACAATATTCCTTTTCCATCACTTTTCCAAGTACCCAGGGTCTTCTAGTTGCACCTGAAGCTAATGAATCAAGTAGTTAATTTCTTTTTGAAAGGTTATAATTATTAATTATATTATATTAATATAATATTAATTATATTAATATTAATCATAACTGTCAGAATGAAAACAGACTAATGAAGTTCTCATGAGTGAAAGAATATGTAAAACTTTTAAAAACTGCTAATTATCACTGAATTTCAATTTATAAAATAACACTGAATTCATGTTACTTTCAACCAGTAATATGTGGGCTTTTATTGCTCATTAACTAAATATACATGGTATGTCAAATCACAGAGTTAACACAGTTCAGGAAATAATAATCTTAAGTACAAATCATGAACAAATCTAGGAATTCTAGGCTAACTCAACAGTGCCATCTACTGAAAGAATTAACAAATATGACCAATTTTATTTTTGAAATAAATAAATAATATTTTTGTTAGGTTAAAAGCAAAGCAATGATTTCTGAGGGGCAATATTTCAACATAAATATTCAAGGGCATCAACTGCACTTTCCCACATCTGTATGCCACAATGCCTGGCATGGCAGTGTGCATACAGTTGGTAAATTAAGACGGGTTAAGAATCCAAGAAAGTCTAGGTCTAGAAGGGCAGTACTCGTGTGAAGGGCAGATGGAAACATGGGAGAAGATATGTAAGATGGGAAGGCTAGTCCTCCTAGAGCCAAAGTGTGACAGGCTAAAGGGGTAAATATTCATTTTCTTCTTAAATTCATCAGAGGAGAAGCTGCCATACTGACGTTGATTTCAAAAGTATTCAGCCAGGCCAGGCGTGGTGGCTCATGCCTGTAATCCCAGCACTTTGAGAGGCCAAGGCGGAAGGATCGCTTGAAGCTGGGAATTCAAGACCAGGCTGTGCAACAAAGTGAGACTCTGTGTCCACAAAATTAAAAAAAAAAAAAAAAATCCTGGGTATGGTGGCACATATCTTCAGTTCCAGCCAATTGGGAGGCTGATGTGGGAGGATTGCTTGAGCAAATCATTGTAAGTCGGGGACCCTCTGTATTCTGCTTAGGCTAAAGCCTCTGAGATTCTCAACAGAAGACATAACTGATTTTATTCCATAAAAATAATTTGGGAAGATATACATGAAAGATATCCTGAATAAATCATCAGAAATGAACCTTAAGGATACTGTCATGTGACAAAAAGAAAAACCCAAACAAAATGTCAAGTTCATTATTTTCAAGGTAAAAAAAATACTGAGTAAAAATAGTAAATTGTAAGGTTATTTTATTTTTCATGGTTACAGGACTATTGTATTATAGACATTAAATAGCCCACCAGAAACAGCCATGATGAAGTTGTCTTGGGACACTGGCCTAGGTCAAGAATAGGTATTTCACTCTGTTCACAAGTCATTCCATTAGGAATACCAATCTGAATGGAAATATTTTTGTTTTTTCTTTTTAAATAACTCTACTTACTCTAAGTATACCACAATATCTATTTTGTTCTTTTTGAGTTCTTTAAAGATCAAATAGATAATAGACATTGTTATTTGGTATATATTAACAAAGCTTACTGCTTTAACAACAAAAAAAGTGTTGACTAGTATAGTGAAAAATAAGGTAGGAACACAGGATGACAATAGGAAAGAATATTTAATAATTTTAAAAAACTAATTTTTTGGCCAAAAAATGGTAATGCCTTTATAAACAAGTAAGTGTGTATTAAGTTTGAACAGGCTGCACATGAGAATTTTGATAGTATAATTCTGTAATTGCTAGGGTATGAGATGTCTGAAAAATCATATATTCTGATCAACTGATTCATTGTATAAGCTACTCTAATTTTGAAGTGTCAATAGAACCCATGAAAATAATCTGGATAATTCAAATTTTATAAAAAAACAGATTAAGCAGGGCTCCCCCTTAGTGACTTAATTCTGATATAATTAGACAGCAGGGAAAAAACATCTTTAATATACTTCCTCCACTCCAGTTTTAATATTTTAGTTATAGAATGACACTTACCACCCTCACCTGGTTTGAGATCCAGGGCAGGCAAAGATTCTGAATGCAGAAAATATAAAGTAGGACTAACAGTAAATAAGACATAATTGTCGTGGCGTTCATCTAGGATGATGAGCACCAAATCTCCCACCTGAAAACTGAACAAAGAAATGTAATGTTACTGACCCAGAGAGAGTTACTATCACTCCCCCTATTCTGAAAACTTAAGTATATATTCTACAATGCTCAGCTACATATTAAAATATTAACGCAATATTAAATTTCACATTTACATGATACTCTTTTTGTACTTTGCCCAGATCCTAATGGGACTGCTGGTCATACAAAAACATGCAAAAGATAATGCCACCAACTGTCAAAAACCTGAAATTTCCTTAATAAAGCTTCCATTATCTAATGCTAAAAAAAATAAATTAAAAAAATTGCTTGGATGAGGGACAGAAAAACAACTCATTATAGTTCAGCCAGTCACAGGAAGACTTTTTCCTAATCTTTCAATTGACACCCCAAAGCATAAATTCAGACAGTGTCTAAGAAAGAACTAGATCCTGTTGCTCCAGCTTCCAAGTGTAGTGCTCTTCAATTTAAAAGAAAAAGCAACTGAACTAGGTCCATAAGCCAGGTACTTAATTAGGTCTAAACAAGTCAATGGATGTCACTGGCTTAGGGTATAGGCCTGAAAGAAGGGAACAAGGAAAGAAAGAAGTAGGTGCAAAACTGCCCACATGCCTAAGTGGTGTCTGTCTCTTTAAAGCCTTCTTAGAACTATTGTTCAAACATCAATAAGCCTTGAAAATTAGTCTCAGATTTCTTAGCTGTCAAGACCATTTAATTTAGCAGGTCCTACACCTAATCATCAAAATCAGCTGGGGAGGCTTTTAAAGTACAACAGCCTTTTATGCATTAATTGATTATCCTACAAATGCTTACTTGTCTACCTAACAACAATGTGGCAGGCACTGTTTTGGCTCCAAGACCAAAACCTAATACTGTAAAAGGGGGAGATGGGGCCTCTCTGAGGCAGTTTTTTTTACACTCATCTCTCTTTAATCTTCTAAAGGCCATAAATGAACTTCCCACTGATGTGACACATAGCTGGTAAAGACAGATACCACTCAGCCCTTTCAAATCACTGAGAGAAGATCAAATTTTAATGAGATGTGAAAGGTCAGAACCACAGATACCTGACAACCAAAAATTTGGTCAACAAATTTAGAAATAACAATAAAGGTCTTTAATTTCCACAACCTTCCTGTTAGGTATAAAAAACTGAACACTATTCATGAGTTGCTAACAATGCTTTTCTTTATTAATCCAGATCTCTTTTCAAATAACCCAAACCAAAGAAAAATTACTATGGAATAATCTGGTCTAGGAAAATTGACTATTAAACTATTCAACTGGTAAGTTTCATAGTGCATTATTTATTTGTAACATCAATAAAATGAAATCTGAAAAATAAAAATGAGGAAATAATGCAACTTAAAAACAAATCAAGACTCTCCAATATAAAAGGGCGGAGATAAATGGGATTTAAAAAAGGTGGCAAACTGAAAATTAACTAGAGTAAAAGAGGCTTCAAGGACATTTATGTGAATTGTAAAGCTATAGTAGGAATGTTTTGAAATGTAATCCTAATACTTCCAAGATAACAATTTAGAAAAACCTTGTCTTCCAATAAAAACCTTTTACTACACTGAGTACAAAACACTCAGCTCAGTAAACCGAGCCCTGAAGGATTACTGCCACTGAAATACACTATTAACATATAATTAAGCAAATTTTTTCACAGAAAAAAAGAAAAACCCAAATTAAAATACTTACTCTCTAATAGCTATCTTTTCAGAATGCCTTGAAGATACTGAAGACATGCTCTGAGACATCTTAAAAAAAAAAGAACAGTTTATGAACCTTTTACAATGTGAGCACCACATACATTTTACTAGGTACTTAATTGCAAAAATTTCTTTCAGTGTTACACTTACTCAAGCCTGTACCCAAGTTTTGAAAGGTCCAAACTAATGTAGTGTTTGTTCATTATTATAAATCCTTTACTTCGATAATTAATGTCATTAGACAAATTTACCTATATTTTAACTCATGTTATTTTATCAAATTCAGTTGGATTAAAAACTGATTTTAGAATCACATTTTATTGATATTACATATGTAATCTTAAAAATAAAATATCAGAGAGAAAAATTTTTCAAGAAGAATTTGAAATTTGGAAATTTTAGAGAAGAGTTTGAAAATTCTAGCAAACTGTTTTTAAAATTTTTCCTTCTGGAACAAAAAAATGAACCAAAAAAGACCCTTAACAAAATCTTAGTCCAATATCTAAATAGAAAAAACAAAAATACTACTCTGGTTGAAATGGGGTCGTAAGAGCATAATGTTCTGAGAGTTGAGAAGAAATCCCTCCTCTTTCATCTTCAAGGTAACTCCTGAGACGCCTCAGTTTACAAAACCCACTATTCTGAACACTAAACAAAGAAAGAAGTGATAGTCACCCACTTCCTCTCCTGATGCCAAGCACAATGGAATGGTACTTGCTCACTGATTTGCTGTTGTCCTTGCTCAGCTGGGACTGTTCCACTCTTCAAACAGGCTTCAATCTATGTTTCACAGCATCTCATAATACCTGGGGCCTGGGTTCCAAGGTTTGGGGCCTAAAAGGGTGGTAAGAATACCTATCCTTCCCAAGCAAAGTGAGCTCAATGCATGGCTGCACAAACCAAGGACAAAGGTGGATTTCTTTTTGTTTTGTTTATTAAATCTAATTTTGATCCTCTGAATTTCCTCCATTTCCATCTGAACACTATCTGGTACAATGATGTTTAAGATAGGTGTTTAAAAAAAGAAAGAGAAGGAAAACAACAACAAATAATGACTAGAAAGGTCTAAAACTGTATAATAATTTATTAAAATCATCCAAATGAACTATATCTTGCGAGCGAAGATAAGACTGACCATCCATTTTAAAACCCATATTTAATTTTATTTAGATTTATTAAAAGCTTAAGTTTTTCATATTTTTATTATAAATGAGGATTTAGACTGGAAGAAAATTTATGTGAATATAGTTGTAAATCTATGTGAAAGTGTGATTTATATTTAGACACTCCTCTGGATCTAAGTGTGGTGTTCTCTGGGTATGAAATGCAAAATTCATTTATTCATAAACGTTTGTCAAGCATCTATAGCAGGCGTCCTCAAACTACGGCCCGCGGGCCACATGTGGCCCACCGAGGACATTTATCCGGCCCGCTGGGTGTTTTTGCTGCCACTGCCTGTCCTGCTTAGCAGCCAATTCGTCCCGGGCCCACAGTGCGCACTCTCCAACGGTCTGAGGGACAGTGAACTGGCCCCGTTTAAAAAGTTTGAGGACCCCTGATCTATAGTACGTAAGTTACTATTGTACATGTTAGGAACACAGCAGTCACCAAAAAGATTAAAATCTCTGCCAAACAGAGCTTATATTCTATTGGGGACAATACATAAAACACATGTTGAGTGATGTCTGGGATAAGCAATTCTTTTGCTCAGTCTTTCTGAAAAATTAACAATTAATTGAAAGTTTAATCATTACTGAATATGGATTTTTGCTGTTCAAGTTAAGGTATAAGAAAGAAAGTAGATGTTTCACTACAAGATATTTTATTTTTAAAACACTCAATTCTGAAAAGTTTCTCAAATTTTTCAAAAGTACTGAACATAAGCCTTAATCTGTTTGTATTTCCTTGTAAACTATAATTATTGGAATTTGAAAATTAACATAATTGCTATTAAAACATAGATGATTGGCTGTAAAATGGGCTGTTTAAGTAATATGTTAATTTCACAGGTTAGAGTAAAGCAAAAGTAATTTCAAAGACCACACAGGGTCTCTTGCCTTTTAGACACCTTCACTTAAAGATAGAATTCACGACAGGATATAATGTACAAAACTATGCACACTTGTGATACATGTTAATCTTCAAAAGTCTTATGAGGTCTAGCTCTAATTATTAGTGTACTGACTGAATTAAGAATCATAACTGAGATTACAAAGACATGTAATCATGGAATTCTAAGAAGTCAATAGTTTTATTAATAAGCAGAAAGTACTCCATTGACTTTGTTGATTTTTTTAAAAAAGTATCTTAGTACGGTAGTTCATTTGGTCATATCTATAGTCCTTTTTTTGTGTGTGTGAAACAGGTCCTGTTTTGTTGCCATAGGCTGGAATGCAGTGGCATGATCATAGCTCACTGCTGCCTGGCACTCTGGGGCTCAAACGATCCATCTACCTCTGCCTTTTGAGTAGCCAGGACTACAGGCTCACACCACTACATCTGGCTAATATTTTCATTTTTCGTAGGGATGGGGTCTTGCTATACTGCCCAGGCTAGTCTCAAACTCCCGGCCTCAAGCAATCCTTGACCTCCCAAAGTGCTAACATTACAAGTGTGAGCCACCACACCTGGCCAGATCTACAGACTTAAGTCTCAACAAGATATATTTATTTTCTTGCTAAGAAAAAAAGCCTGGCTCTACAGTCACAGGCGAAAACTCTGATCTCACTTCAGCACTCTGAGAATCAACAGTATACGATGACCAACACAGGTCAACAAAACTACTATAAATAAATCAAAGCATGCATCCTTCTGAAAGTCCATCTTCACAATGAAATATAAGGCAAATAATTTTAAAATAGTAACATGAATTTATAAAGAAAAAAACCTTACCAGTCTTTGATTCAACCGTTTATTTTCTTCTTCTTTCAACTGCAATGTCTGCAAGTGAAAAAAAAAAGACATCCGTAATTTATCCTTATACCTACTCAAATAAATCTAAACATAAGGATTGTTGGAAAGGTCTCATTATCAAAGTATTGTTCAGTTCTGGTAGTATGAAAGGTTAATGGGGATATTATTTTTTGTGAATCTATTCCAGCTTTTTAAATGATTTATTGGTTTAAATGAGAACCAGAACATACATTTACCTAAGCCTGGGGATGTCAAACTTTAATATGCATTAGAAACACCTGTGGATTTGTAAATGTGCAGTAAATATTAGAGACCTATCCTCAAACATTTTGTTAGTAGGTCTCACCTAAGAGAAGAAACCTGATTTATAACATATATTTCAGGTTACTGTGAGGTAGGCAATCACATAACCCTTTAATAACAAAAGAACATATACTATATTTGAACTAAGCTGTACAATGCTGACACTGGATTTTTATCAATCAAGCTTTTAAGAGTAGAAGACATTTGTTGAAAATCTTAAAGGCCTAAAAAAGAAAAACTCATCTGTGAATGATGATTTGCCAAATGTGTATAAAACCTTAGAGTATAACTAGAGGAAAGACCCTTATTGCCAATTTTTCCTTGTTCATTTCAATTAATCTTTATTAAAAACTTAACTCTTTTCTTCATTATTCTATTTGTGACTATTTATAAAAAATATTTAATACTTTGTTTTTGAAACAAATATATAAATTTCATATTTATTTTGCTAAATTCTGAACTGTTATTAAAAAGCCATTATTTTATATATTTATTTTATTAAAACTACCAACCTTTTCCTCTGATACAGACTTGATTCATTGGGAAGTTATGACAAATGAGAGGCCTGAAATACCACTGTTACTAGGGTCACAAAAAGACAGTAGTTCTCAAAACATTAACCGTAAAAATAAGTTAACCATGAAAGAAGATTTAATTTATAAACAAGTAGAGACAGTCTTCTGAATGGTTTTCAGAATAAAGTTTACTTAACAGCATACCCAAAGTGAACATATTAAACATGGTATTTCAAGAAGAGAATTTACTTACTCGTTCTAACAGCATTATCCTCTGTTTTTCTTCAGACAGCATATGGATATTTTCTCTAAAAGTGACAGAGTGATTTATTTTAATTTCAGTCTTTTGAAATTCTAAACTTAACATTCTTCAATAAGATTTTGGAAATTTAAATATTGATACAGATCACTTTAATAATTTAAGGGTTTGTACTAAATTTTCAAAATAAGCCTATTTAAGTAAGGACATAATTTCAATGTTGTATATGCTTTTTAGGAGATCTAGAACTATAAGCTTTCTTGAAATGATAAGTCAAATTTTGTGTATGTACTTATCTAGGGATAATGTCTTTAGATTTCCTATTTTTCCCCAGGGATTAAGAACCACTTTACTTCCTATGCATTAGTAAATCCAAGTTACTGATAAAGTTGTAGTTCTTGAGTGACTTCATAAAGATTTCCACAGATATTACTAAGTGGCTACAATGTATTTTAGTCACTGTGCCAAATATGAATTTGCCTATCACACTAAAACCAAAAAATAATTAGAAAAGAAAAAAATGCTCTAAAATTAAAAAAGAATTAATAATGTTTTGGTTTTTAAATTTTTCTACGGGTATAATCCTCCACTTTTATATACATACACACAAATTTTTTTTGGTAGAGACAGGGTTGCCCAGCCTGGTTCCCCAATTATATTTTAAGCAACATGACCCAAGGCAGGAATTGTGTCTTCTTATAAATGTTAGTTCTTTGGGAAGAGGCTTTGCTCAATGTAAGATCATGAAGATTTACTCCTATTAAGAGTTTTTTTAAGCTTTTACGTTTAAGCCTATGATCTATTTTAGGTTATCTTGTGTGAATGGTAAGCAAAGGGTCCAACTTAATTCTTTTGTCTGTGGATATCCGGCTATCCTATCCCAGCACAATTTGTTGAAAAGGCTATTTCCCCCACTGAATTATCTCAGCACCCTTGACCATAATGCAAGGGTACAATGACCATAAATAAAAGGGCTTATTTCTGGGCTTTTTTCTTTTTTTGAGACAGGGTCTTGCTCCGTTGGCCAGGTTAGAGTGCAGTGGCATCATCATAGCTCTCACTGCAACCTCAAACTCCTTGGCACAAGAGATCCCCCTGCCTCTGCCTCCAAAGTAGCTGGGACTATTGATGCATATTAGGGTGCCGACCTTGACAAATTTTTATACACTGAGCTTGTATCCTGCAACCTTATTGAACTAGTGAACTAGTTCTTTAGTTACAATAGTTCTTTAGTAGAATCCTTAGGGTTTTCTATACATAAGATCATATCATATATGCAAAGAGTTTTGTTTCTTCCTTTCCAATCTGGATGCCTTTAATTTCTTTTTCTTCTCTAACTGCCCTTGCTAGAACCTCCAAGTATAAAGTTGAATGCCAGCGGCAAAAGCTGGCCATCTCTGTCTTGCTTTTAGGGGAAAAGGATTCAGTCTTTCACCATTGAGCATAATGTGAGTTGTGGGTTTTCACAAATGGCTTTTATCAGGTCAAGGAAGTCCCCTTCAATTCTCAATTTTTTTAATGTTTTCTTCATGAAAGGCTGTTGGATTTTGTCAAATACTTTCTGTTCATCTATTGAGATGATCATGTTTTTTTTGGTCCTTTTATTCTATTGATATGGTGCATTACATAAATTGATTTTCAGATGTTAAACCAAACTTGCATTCCTAAAATTAAGCCAAATGGAATTTCTTCTGTACGTTACTAGATTTAGTTTATTAGTATTTTGTTAAGACTTGTGTCCATAGTTAGAAAAATTATATATTTTTCTCTTATGTATTTGTCTGATTTGGTATTAGCATATAATACTGGCCTCACAAAATGAGCTGGGAGAGGAAGGGCGCAGTGGCTCACGCCTGTACTCCTAGCACTCTGGGAGGCCAAGGCAGGCGGATCGTTTGAGCTCAGAAGTTCGAGACCAGCCTGAGTAAGAGTTAGACCTCCGTCTCTACTAAAAACTAGAAAAAATTAGCCGGGCATGGTGGCGCATGCCTGTAGTCCCAGCTACTTGGGAGGCTGAGGTAGGAGGATCGCCTGAGCCCAGGAGTTTGAGGTTGCTGTGAGCTAGGCTGACGCCATGGCACTCTAACCTGGGCAAAAGAGTGAGACACTGTCTCAAAAAAAAAAAAAGAGTTGGGAGTTCTCTTCTATTAATATTTTGGTATAGACTGTGAAGAATTGGCATTAGTTATTTAAAAGTTTGAGGTTCTTTTATCTTTTATTTGTTAAAAATATTAACCACCAGTGTTTTGCTGTCTATGATGTATTAAAGTTTTAAATATCAGTGTCACATTTATTATTCTTTTCCAATTGTTTCCCTACCCTAATTTCAAAGTAATCTTTTATTTTCTTTAAAAGATTCTTTAAGTTAAAAAAAATTTAGTCTTAACTATATGTATCATTTGTTTTTATGTATAATTGTAAAATATGCGTTTGCCTCCCACCGATAGATTACCAATTATTCTCATGTTCCATTCTCAGGAGTCTATCCTTTACCAAACTGATTTAAAATGCCATATGTAGATTTCCATACATGCATGCATTTGTTTCATTGGTAATCATTTCATGATTACCAATTTTATTATTCTGACTGTGGCTATATTAACAATGTATTGAATTAAATATTATATATATAGTTTTAAGACTGTATTTAACATCTGGCAGGACAAATCTCCACTCTCTGATTTTTATTTGGAAATATTACCATCTACTTTTGTACATTTTTTTCTATATTAATTTTATCATAAAACATCAATTTTTACCTAACATAGTCTGTTAGGATTTTAATTGGGTATAGAATAAATAACTGAATAAATCAGAGGAGAAAAAGATCTCTTTATAATACTGTCTTTCTATCCATCTTTCCATGTATAACTTTCAGGTCTCTTCATATCCCTCATAAAATTTTACAGTTTTCTCCACATCTGATACATTTTTGTTAAATTTATTACTAACAAATTATTCCTTTAAATTTTTATTGGGATCTTTTATGCAAATTCAAATCAGCTTTTGGTTGGTAATTATACAAACTACTCCTTTTTAGATATGTCTGTTACCTATAATCTGATGTTCTCTACTAGTTCTAGCATTTCTTTAGGCCTCTGTGGTTTGAACAGCATATTATCCTGAAATTATGGCAGTTCAGGCTATCTTTTCCAGTTTTTATTGTTTATTTAATATTGTCTTGCTGAAAAGCTATGGTGGCAGCTTGAATTCTTAGGTTCTTCCTAAATGTATGGAAAATATTTCTAAATGTTTCAACATTAAACATAATGCTTGTTAAGTCCCTCATACATACTACTCAAAGAGAAGGTCCCGTATATTCCTAGTTCGCTAAATTTTTTAAAAAATTATTATTCTCAATGAATGGGCCCTGAATTTTATCAATTGGCATTTCTGCCTCTATTGAGATGATTATATAATCCTTCTCAATAACCAGTGAATATGGTTATATAGAGAGATATTCTACTGTTTAGTTATTACTTTAGCATTTGTGAAATACTCCATTGGGTTATGATGACTACATCTTAAAAGATCATGGCATTTGATGTGCTAAAACTGTCTTTAGCATTCTTTGTATCTATAATTCACAAGTTAAGATTAACTTATATTCTCTGTAATTTTTAAAACTGTATCTGTGGTTATGTCCCTCTTTTCATTCCACATATTTATTTCTATCTTCTATTTGTTTAAATATCTACTAAGTAGCTTTACTTTTATTGTGGCTCATTTACTTTTACTTCATTTTTACATAAATGTACCTGAGGCTATATAGTTCTCTCAGTACTATCTAGATTATATCTGTTTTTGATACTTTTATTTAGTTCTGAATAACTCAACTCTCATTTTTATATCAAAACCTATTTAAGATATTACTCACATGTGGACTCTAAAAAAGCTGATCTCATAGAAGTGGAGAGTCAAATAGTGGTTACCAGAGACTGAGGTGAGTAGGAGGAAGTGGGTGGGGATGAGGAGAGATTGGTCAACAGGTACAAAGTTATAATTAGATAGGAGGAGTAAGTTCTAGTGTTCTACTGCACAGTAGGTTACTAACCACAGTTAATGATAATGTATTGCATATCTCAACATAGCTAGAAGAGAGGATTTTAAATATTTTCACCACAAAGAAATTATAAATGTTTTAGGTGATGGGTTTGCTAACTATCCTGATTTGATCATTACAACAATGTGTACATATATCTACACACTACACTGTATCCCATAAATATGCATAATTATGTGTCAATTAAAAAGAAAATAAAACTTTAAAAAGAAACCCTAATATAAGTATCTCTATATAGGTAGCAATACTTATATATTTATGTCCATGTACAGGTATTCACATTTCCAGATATATGGCCTCCTATTTTTTTTTTTTTTTTTTTGAGACAGAGTCTCACTCTGTTGCCAGGGTTAGAGTGCCGTGGCGTCAGCCTAGCTCACGGCAACCTCAAACTCCTGGGTTCAAGAAATCTGACTGCCTCAGCCTCCCGAGCAGCTGGGACTACAGGCATGTGTCACCATGCCCAGCTAATTTTTTCCGTATATATTTTTAGTTGGCCAATTAATTTCTTTCTATTTATAGAAACGAGGTCTCACTCTTGCTCAGGCTGGTTTTGAACTCCTGACCTTGAACCATCCTCCCGCCTTGGCCTCCCAGAGTGCTAGGATTACATGCAGGCGTGAGCCACCACGCCCGGTCCCCTGGCCTCCTATTTTTGTTGTTAATATTATTTGGGATTTTGAGACTACCTTGGTAATTTGGTATATAGTTGATTTTCTTAACAATTCTATTAGATTACAGTTGCATTATTTTATTTCTCTATTGCTTTAATTATTTTTACTTCATTGTTTCCTGTGAGAGACAGGTGTCCTACTCTGTGGGTCTTGAAAGCTTTCATTCTGGTTTTAATCCATTTTCGAAGCATATATGGTTAATCAAAGTCACATTTTAAAGCACCTACCAGTTAACAACAACTCATCATTTTCGGGTGAACTGGGCCCTTTCTAAATACGGAATTTCCTCTAACTTTATAAAGCTTTTTGCTTTGAATTGCTTATATATATTTTCCCTGTTATTTGCCTTATATATCTTTGTCAATCATATTATAAAAAACTTTCTATATCATTTTGCTTTAGGTACCTTCCCTATACATAGAATGCACTTAGATGTATTTTTTATTTCTTGTTTATTTTCTGAGAGATTTTGTTTTGACAAGTTGGTTTGCTTTTTCATGTATGTCTGGACCTATTTCTGGCATTTATGTTTTCTAATAACCATGACATCTTGATATATTTATACCTTGAGTTTTTGAATTATAGTTAATTTGTTCTATTTTCTTTATTTTTAATATATATTCTGAAAGCTTGTACTTTTCCGAACTTAAAGTAATCAGTTTCCAGTATGTTCCTTTGAACTAGATAGAAACCTAAATACATTTTTCAAAAAAGCTCCCTTGCCTTTCCCCACCAAACACACTCCCTCCCAAATGAATATACTCATTACTGTAGTAACCCTTTTTCCTCCTAGGCAATGGACCACAAAACTTAAACATTTCTTGTAAGAATTGCTCAACATTACTGTGGCGATCCTTATCCTGACAGCCTAGGAAAATTTTGTTACAAATATTATGTGTAGTACGAAAACATCCCAAAAATGATTCATTCTGTAATGTTAAAATTATTTCTCATATTTACAGCTCAAAGAATTAAAAAGGCTCAACTTTCAGATATATGGGCTGTGGACAACCAGTAATGTTAAAAATATTTCTGCTCTTCAGAGCTTTATAACTTACAGAACTGCACTAGTGGCTTAAAAGCTCAAATAACACAGTTGAAGACAGACATACTTACTGTACAGACATCATGCTTGTCTCCATTGCTGAATCTACTCTTCCCTCCTCTGCTGTTTCCATGGTTGATCTGTCTGTTTCACCTGGGAGTTCAGGTGCACAAGCTCCATAAAGTTCTGGGGCTGCAGCTACATAAGGTGAAGGAACAAAACTGCTACTTCGCAACTTACTGACTTCTTCTTCAAGCTTTTTCTTTTCCTCAAGCAAACGAGCTCGGTCTTCAGAAAGTGACTCTATCAAATCTGAAAGACCCCCAAATTGAAAAAAACATCATGTAATTAAAAAACATTTTGCATGAGTAAAAATAAAATTAAAAATATTATATTACAAAATGTTACTAACCTTTATCCCGTTCTTGTTGCTGCATTGTACTTTTCAACTTATCAGTAAGATCATTTATTATGTTTTCTTTCCTCATTTTCTCTCTTGTTAAAACAGTATTAAAATTGGTCTAGAACAAAATAATAATAATTTAAATTATGCAGCCGGGCGCGGTGGCTTATGCCTGTAATCCTAGCACTCTGGGAGGCCGAGGTGGACAGAGCATTTGAGCTCAGGAGTTCGAGACCAGCCTGAGCAAGAGCAAGACCCCATCTCTACTAAAAATAGAAAGAAAAATTAGCTGGACAACTAAAAATATAGAAAAATTAGCCGGGCGTGGTGGCACATGCCTGTAATCCCAGCTACTTGGGAGAAGGATCGCTTGAGCCCAGGAGTTTAAGGTTGCTGTGAGCTAGGCTGACGCCATGGCACTCACTCTAGCCCGGGCAACAAAGCGAGATTCTGTCTCAAAAAAAAAAAAGTTAAATTATGTGTATATACTTACGAGGCAGAGCTAAGAAAATAAACTTTAAATATTCTTTTCTGTGGTATATTTGTATGTGGAGAAAATATAGTGTGATTTATGAACATTTTTTAATATGCTGTGTACTATGGTAAAGGATGTATTTTTTAAGTTGCAACTTAATATTTCAAAAACAAATTCTATTTTCTCATTATGGTCCATATAGTTACTGTCAGAGATTCTGAAATTTCAAAGAAAGAATTAAAACAATCAACAATTCAAAGATTGCTGTTATACACTTGACTTTCTGAGTAATCATCCTGCCTCTGAAACCTTCCTTTTGTCTTTAGCCAAATCTCAACTACCACAGCTAACATTTTAGATATGACTTTGTTCTGTTTTTACTTCATATTTGGGTATTTGCAATGGCTACTGGAACTCTGATTTATATTTGCTAGACTTGTTATTCCCAACTTCTATAAATGTTCTTACTATAAAGCTCATAAATCCAATTGCCTGCATGGATCTCAGGGGACAATTTGGCAATTTTAACTAAACAGAGTTTCTTTTATAAACATTACTGAATTTTCTAAAAATTTTACTTACAAGATTTCATTAAGAGCAACTTCTTGAAATGTGAGCAAGAGAGGAAAGATGAAATGACCTAAATTGACTCTTCTCATCTGCACAGCACTTCTAATTCCAAAATTTTAAGAGTTCTATGGTCCTTGGATCAATGAATAATGCCAATAATGAGGAAAATAGGGAGATTTCACAGGAAAAGAATATGGCAATTTTGGATTAAAATTCAATAAATTCATTAAATATTGAATTAAATAATTTCTAGCCAGAAAGCATACAGGAAGATCCATCATAAAGAACCATTTATAATATGGCTTTATATTAAATTGTTTCTATATATATTATTTATATATAGAAAATTAATAAATGTTTATAGAAGCACATTAACCATTTTGTCTTCATGATCTTTGCTATTACCATAATTTAACATGGAATTTTTAGGAACATTATCACAATTTATAATAGACATATTAGAAAGGGCTAGTTAAGGTCAGGCATGGTGGCTCATGCCTGTGATCCTAGCACTCTGGGACGCCGAGCTGTGAAGTTCGCTTGACATCAGGAGTTGGAGACCAACCAGCCTGATTAAGAGCAAGACCCCGTCTCTACAAAAAATAGAAAAATTAGCCGGGCATGGTGGTGTGGCACCTGTAGTCCGAGCTACTCGGAAAGCTGATGCAGGAGGGTGGCTTAAGCCTAGGAGTGTGAGGTTGCAGTGAGCTATGATGGTGCCACTGCACTCTAGCTGGGGTGACAAAGTGACACTCTGTCTCAAAAAAACCAAAACAACAGTAAAAAGAAAACAAAACAAACAAATAAAAAAGAAAGAGCTAGTTAAGATAAGAACGAACTAGGCCCAACTCAGAAATCATCTGCATAAAGCTAGGTACAAATCACACAAAATAAGAACGATCTAATATACACACTATTGAAAATTGGAAGGTATCTTAGAAATTATCCATCTTAAGTCTCATTTTACAAATATTAAAAAAGTTACTAAAATGTGAAGAACTAAATTAGATACCTGTCAATTTTTAGTTTTGGTTTCAATCAGTTAATTATATCCCCTACTTCATTTTGGAAATCTGAAATTGTATACGTGCTTATAAAGCAGCACACAAAGCAAGAGAAAAGATCAATTATATATGGAATGAATCATACAAAAGAACCTATAAATTCAGGTTCTTAAAAAGAGAGATGTTAAAACTATTGGCTACTCTCTCTCCCTGAACACTTACTTTCTTGGCTTTGATAAGCCACACTCTTCTTTTTTCTGGCTGCTCTAATTCGCCTTTTCTAGGCTCCCTCTTCTTTCCCTAGGCCTTAAAATCTAAAGTTCATAAGGGTTGTGAACTGTACTTCTTTATTTTCTTTCTGTTCCCTGATTTACATTTATTCAAATTCTAAAACGAAGCTAATTAATCAAAACAGATAACACATAATATTCAATGTGTACAATCAAGGTAACATGCAGTTTCAGAAATGTATCCATCCAAATGAAACAGGTATGGTCATTATCCATGGGCTGAATTACAGTAGCAGCCACCCACTGCTTCTGTCTGCCTTGCATTCCTCCAATCTTTCTCCTGTTCCTGTGGGCAATCTTCATTGAGGGTAAATCCAATTATGTCATTCTTTTATTTTTTCTTTAGCTGTTGTCCAGCACTTTAGGTGAAGTACAAGCTCCCTAATAAGGCATCCTAGTCCTTGGTGATCTGACACCCCATTATAAGCACTACCTCTTACCACTGACCAACAATGAATTAGTAAATTAATGAAGTTCAACAGTATTCCATCCCAATCTACCAAAAGCCTAACATATGGGTAAAAATTATAGAAAGAGTGAGAAGTTTGTATTGATCAGCATGTAAATTAGGATAATACAATTTAGAGAATTCTAGGGCTTATGGAGAAAAAATTTAAATTTAAAAATCATCTATGGAGTAGTAATAAACACCATCATTTTATAGACAACTAATCTTAATTTTAAAGAGGTTAAATGACAAAGTTATACAATGTATCCAAAATGTAAAAAAAAAAATCTTTTGTCGGATGGAGGGCAGGCGAGAGGGGGGAGGAAGTGTAGAGTTACATAATGTGTGCCGTGCGTGTCGCCGTGTGTGCCACCTGGGGATTGGACACGCTTGAAGCTTTGGCACGTGGGTGGGGAGGGGTCGTAGGGGCAATGTATGTAACCCTAACAATATTTGTACCCCCAATATATGATGAAATAAAAGGAAAAAAAGAGAGGTTAAATGATCTACTCAAGATAACACAGGTAGTGAAGAAACCAGAAAGAAAATTCACATTTCCCAATTTCTTATTTCCAACTATATCATTTAGAAGCACCTGATGTTGTCAAATGATATAGTTACTGCTAAAAATTTCTTTAAAGATACATGCTTTTATCATGAAGATATTTAATATAAACCACTTCGGTACAGCACTCACCGGCCGCAAAACCTTGCCCACAGCCGGCTCTCACAGTCCCACGGCAGTGTGTGCTGTGCATTGACGATGAATCCGTTTTGCTATTGTGTGATAAGGAAAGCTTTAAAGCACTGAAAGCTTGTTTTTACTTTACAGGCAGCTTTAGGAAAATAACTATAATAACTCCTACTAAGGACTTGTTAAAAGGTCACGGATTCGTAGTAACTTATTAGCTGAACATACACACTGCAACTGCAGAGATAAAAGCTGTAAAAGTAAAAGCTTTTGGCTGTCGGCTAAGGCTGTGCGACTTCGTATCACGGCTGTCGGCTAAAGCTGATGCTCGGCTATGCGCGTTCATCTGTGGCTGTCTACTATAAGTCGACGCTTGTACCGAAGTGGTTAATAGAGTCAATGAAAGGAAAAGCACATCTAAGATATAAGAAACCCTCGGATACACAAAGAAATTATACTTGTTACTTTACATCTACTTTCCTCAGATCTCAAATGAAACGGGGAAAGAGGTACTTACTTGTTGTTCAGCAATCAAAGATGTTCGAACATTTTGCACTTCTTCATTCTTTCTTTTTTCTTGCTCTTCAAGTTGTTCTAGAAACTTAGCTTTTTCTTCCTGAAGCTTTTCTTGAAGTTCAGCAACTAAGCTTGAAGAATCTTCTCTGGCAGATTCAACGGCAGGACTTTAAAAATTAAATAAATATAGTATTAAATATTTTTAAAAATTACAGACACAATCACAAATGTGCCAAATATCCCATTTAGGCTATTTGTCTTCCTTAAGCCTAGTACGTGTGAAAGATATTGGTGTGAACCTTCTCTTTTGATCTAAAAAGAGAAAAAGTAAAAGGGAAAAGTTTAGGACAGATTATATGTTCTCTAACAATAACAAGGTTCAATGATTTTATCAGATAAATTCAAGATAATCTGCATCTATCAGCATATGTAAAAATCAATATACCTCCTAAGAGGCTAGTTTCAAAGTGCAGTTTTGCTATTTCTACAAATACAATTTATATGACAATTAAGAAAAAAACACATACCTGAAGATGACGTATGTTGAAGGCTTTTAATTTCCACCAAATAGATTTGGTTCATTTTGCTAGCTAATGAATAAATATCATAATGCTAAAGCCAAAAAATGTTCACACAAAGCAAAATTACATATCCTTGAACAAATATTCACTTCCCTTGAAACTGGCTAACCTCTTGGGGGTTGCTGACAAAGCGCCAGAGATGAGGAGGACAAGGCAAGGAGAAAAGAGTAAACACAGGCTATTGATTATTTTAGCTTCTGGTATACTCTATTAATCTTGTCTACTTTCAACCTAATAGTCCTTTTTATTAAAAAGTTTGTCCAAGAAGTAGATAACTAATCCCATGAAGTGTTAAAATAGGCTAAGTCACAAGAAAGAAGCTGCTGTGTTATTAAAAATTCCCAAACTACTTTATCAGGTCAACTTACTTAATTGTGTACCTACTTGATTTTAAATATTTTAATGTTCTTGGAAGCAGGGTGCATTTTGCAGTCAACGTGGGTATGTATTTAAAATGTTTGCTCTCAGTATGCCTTATGTAATTTCCTAATCTAATTATGTGATAGGAATATATTAATACTATAGCAATCAATCATGCAAACAATTGTTATTCTTTGATTCATACTTCCAAATCTACTAATAAAATCTAATAGCTCAAATTTGCTGCTCAGATATACTTTCCTTCAAAAGGATAGCTTTAAATGGCAAAACAAAGTTATGTAGTTTGTGACACATTATGTCTCAGAGTCCAAGATTTCTTTCTCAGTTTCCAGAAAGGCTGGAATAGGAATGCCCTATTATGTAATAAATTAATTAAAAGGGCAAGGTAAAGGATTTTTTTTCAAAGTTTCTCCTTTGGGACTAGAGAAGAGGGGGAAATGCAAGTTAAAACTATAACATGGCTGGAAACCAACATGCTGAATAAATCCAAATCTTACTAAGACCTCGAATAAGAAAGGGACTCAGACTACTGACAACACGGTGCTTAGTTTAGGATAAAACTAGTACAGGCAGGGCTTACTAACAAGCCTGTTTGGCCAATGCTGTCCTTCCTTGAAGAGCTACCCCTACAGTTACAAGGTAAACTGAAACCGATTAAGACAAGCCCAGGTTCTGGGCAGGAAATCAAGGGAGAGCACAGCATAGAACGAGGTTGAAGAAGCGGAAGGCAAATCATGAACGGTAAGGGTTCTGAATTTTATTTCAAGTACTGTTATGGAAAGGTTTGGTCAAGAGATTGATATAGTGTGAATTTAGGTTTTTAGAAGACTGTTGTGAGAAGGGATACTGGTAAGAAATTGCAGCATAGTAAACAAGGCAGAAAGAGAGGTTTCAGTATGATAAAACATGATAACGTATTACAAAGAATGAAAAAGCATGGTTCAAATTGTATGTTAGTAAGAGGGAGGGTTACACGTAGGAGGGTAGCACTTAAAATTTCTAGGTGTCTTGTATCTTTGGATTGCCTGGTGCGCTCTATTTCATAGTCAATGCTGTGCTGAGATGATGTAGGTAGGAGAAGAGATAGTTGCAGGCACACAAACATATGTAAAGGTGTCTCTCTGTAACACCTGATCATCCCCAAAACCAGAATGAGCACACTGGATGATTAGCACAGGGTACATTATATGCTGGCTCATAAGGTAAAAGACTTCTGACAGTAAAAGCAAAGGAAGATCAATAATTATCCTCTGCCAGAGACAGGTTTCTTGTGGCTGTAATAATGTGGCCAAAAGTTCACACTATACCATATTATTTGAAGCTCCCATTAGAAAATGTTCCAAGTGACTGTCAGCCACATAATTATGTTTCATTTTACATTACCCTAGGATCTGAAATCGCCCTGCTATCTGGGGAATTAACCTAGCAATGAAACAGTAACAGCTAAAATAGGTTTTGTTTTTTTAACTAGCACCACAGCCTTGCTTTTTGCGGGGAGCAGGGACAAATACTAAGGGTAGGGGGGACACGATGAAAAAATGACATCACACTTTGGTTAGAAAAATACAGTAGTGCCCCACCCCCTTATCTGCAGGAGTATATTCCAAGACCCCTGGTGGATACCTGAAACCACAGATAGTACTGAACCCAGTATTTTTTCCTGTATATTCACTGTGGCTGTAACTTTTGCAGTTTAAGGTATGACAATAAAAGTAGCACAAATTTTTTAATTCTTTACAATTTCGAGAATACAAAATCCATTCTTACTGTGCATCTAACCAACCTCAGCATTTAACTTCATTTCTTATTAAATCAAGAACGTTCACCTTTTTTCACTAAAAGGAAGCACTTCACAGCTTCTCTTTGGCATATCTGAACTGCTAGCATCACTACTCCTATCCTTTGGGGCTATTATTAAGTAAAAGAAGGGTTACTTGAACACAAGCACTGCTATACAGCAACAGTCGATCTAGATCTGATAAGCCAGATGGCTACTAAGTGACTCATGGGCACGGAACATCTATGGACATGCTGGACAAGGGGAGGATTCACATCCCAGATAGGACAGAGCAAGATTTTACCATGTTACTCAAAACAGTGCCCAATTTAAAACTTACATATTATTTCTGGGAATTTTCTACTTAATATTTTTGGGCCACAGGTAATCTAAACCATGGAAAGCAAAACCTGTATTTGAACTAATGAAACTACCACAGAAATCTAAGAAATTTATCAATAAGGGTTGCTTCCCCACCCCAAAAGAAACATAATCCTATCTTTGCATACCTGAATAGCCTAAGGAGGCCTGGATGTTAAAACTCAAGGAAGTAGATACATTTCTTATTAGTTGGGAAATCTAACACCTTTTCTCCCACCATTAATAAATTAGTTCTAACAAAGGATTCTATTATCATAGCCAAGTATTTCTAGCAACCAGGAAATCTGCAATGAATAGAAAGGAAACTGACTTTATGCTTGAACTCTTTAAACACTGACTATTATTTAGTAAAAAACTGTCGTTTACTTTTTAAAAACTCATGAAATTAAAATTACAAAATTAATGTTCCCACCCATACTCACCAAGACCCATTACCACTTCTTGGAAGCAAGTAGATGAATCATGTAGTAGGTAGACTTCCAGACCCAAGCAAATCACACATACATTGTGCACTCATTTCTTTGCACGTGGGTACATGAGAAAGCCCTTTCCCCTACATTTTCAAGAATATAAACTATTGATTTAATATTTCTCAATTAAATAGAAAAAAGATATTTTAATTTTTCATTTCTTTAATCCCAAGTAGACTGAATATCTATTCACATACCGGCCATTTGTATTTTTTCTTTATTTGTTGGCTCATATCCTCTCCAATTTTTCTAATGGATTGTGTCTTTTTCTTACTGACTTATGGGAGCTCTTTGACATTACAGATATAGCTAATGTACTTATTTATTTCTTGCCAATGTTTTCCCCTGGAAATTGGCCTCTCAATGTTGCTTCTGGCATATGTACCACCAACCAAGGGGTGGGAGGAAAATGTGTTGGATTCTGTGTCCTCACATAAGCATCATTCCTCTTCAAAGGTTTCCTCTGTATGACAGAGAAGCCAAGAACTACATTATCCAGAATCCCCTTCGAGGTTGGTTCTAGGTTAGAGTTTGCCAATGAAAATACCCACACATGAGACGGAATGCTTTAGAGAAATGTCTCCAGAGGTGATCATAGCCAGACATGTGGGCAATGTGAAATTCAGGAGGTTTCCAAGGAAACTACTTGCTTTGGTTCTTCAGTAGATGATTGGTGAAAGTCTTCAAAGAATTATAGCAGACCTACCAGCTTTGGTGCTTCATAAGACTTTCCACCCACAGACTGATTTCCTGGCCTTCACCAGTGACCCTTACGGCACTCAATTTCTCAGTTCTTCCAACATTCATGTAAACTCTAAAGCTAATATTGAAGCCTTTAATCCTGAAACATTTACAATGGTTCTGTTTTCGAAGCTCAATCCAGTTACAAAAAATGACTTTAGAGGGGAAAAAAAACCCTGGAAAACTGAGATTGATTCTCTAATCTGATCAGATCTGAAAGCAGTAATCTCATTGCCAGTGCAAAATCAAACACCGATTGACCAGGGCAATACATGGCAGAACTGATACCTATAGTTTGAGATCAAGGGACTAAAGAAGGCAAGGCTTTGGGACATGTCCTTCCAAATCCCACCAAGTGTCTCTTGCCACAAGCAACAGACTCTTCTTCCTTGTCAGAGGAAATTAGTGTCACTTCACCTGAAGTTATTCCCTTCTAAACAAACAGATACTTTCCAACAAAGTCTCCCGCCACTTAATTACTTCCAGACTCACTGATACTTTCAACTCCCTCAATCTTGAGACATAAAACTCTAACAAAAGAGGAATTGCAAAGCAATTGCAAGATTTTAAATTTATTTTTGCAGAAACACAGTTAATATTTACAATAGATCCAAAGAGAGTTAGAAGACAGAGGACAAATTTAATGCAGAATCAGGCCAAAATTATTTACATAGATGCAATGACCACAGATTCCAGATTCAATTCGGCTATTAAGACTTTGCTTAGTTGACTGCCCAAAACCTGAACCTAAAGGCCAACATTAAATGACAATGAGATGGAAAAATGAGATATCCTAGACCAAAGGTAGGCAAACCCAGCCAAACTGCTTATGTAATTAAAATCTCATTAGAACACAGCCAAATCCATACATTTATATTTTCTCTCTTGCTCTCTTGCTACAATGGTACAGTTGAGTAGTTTGGCTAGCGCACATCTGACCCACAAACCTTAAAATATTTACTATCTGGCCCTTTACAGATAGTTTGTCAACCATTTTCTAGACCAGTGATTCTCAAAGTGTGATCCACAGAAGCCTGGGGGTAACCAAGACACATTCAGGGCATGAATGAAGTCAAAACTGTTTCACACTAAGATGTTATTTCTCTTTTCACTTTGTTGACATTTGTACTGATAAAACTGTTGGCAAGTCAAAATTTTACTTGTAGTCATTGTATCCTTCACTGCAAGGTACTCACATAGGGGGTTGAGATGGGTGAAGGGAGCAGTTACAGAATATCCTTAATATAGTAAAAATTATTAACATCCTTAAATTCCAACCCTTGAGTACACATCTTTTTAACATTCTGTATGACCAAATGGGAAGTACTCATAAAGCACTTCTGCCACTTAGCAAAATATAATATTTGTTTATAGAAAAGCACTTGTCAAATTGTTTTAGAAGTGTGCTGACTAGCTATTTTTTAAAAATATGTCAATGTTCTCGAAGACCTGCATAATTCAGTGAGCTATGTTCTACAAATGGCCAATTCAGGGTGCCACAAAATCATGCATTAGTAAAAGATATGTTCAGAAGTGAGAGAGAGGTCAATGGATAGTAACATAAAGACTATATAAGGAAATCCACTGATATAGTTTCAAATTCCACAATGAAACTAAAGTTTAAGAAATTACCACTTGTTGAATTCTGATTTGGTAACAAAGAAGAATATCCACAATTATCTGAAAATGCTATTTAAATATTTCTCTTTTTCCAGTTACATCTGTGTAAGGCCGAATATTTTTTTCATGTACTTCAATCAAAACGTATTGCAACAGAGTGAATGTGAAAGCAGGTATGAGAATCTGTTAAGTCAAACAAATGTGCAAATATATAAAACAATTCCACTCTTCCCACTAGTTTTCATTTTAGAAAAGTTTTCATGAAAAAATTTTTTTATGCTAACATGTAATGGGGTTATTTTAAAATGACTAAATATCTTAAAGTTCTTGGTTTTAAATTTTAGTATAGAGAATATTAAGATATAATTCATATAAACAAAAACAGTTTGCAGTCCTCAGTTTTTTCAGAGCGTTAAAAGTGTACTAGGAGCAAACTTAGAGAACTACTACTCTTGGCTTTTACATATTTAAAGGATGGTAACACATACATGCACATAGAACATGTGACTAAGACTGCATGTGAGCTGTAAATCCCAAAATTTTTACTATCTGGCCCTTCAGAGAACAAGTTTACTGACCCCCTTGTCTATAAGGCATCCAAAGGCAGTACACGTATACTGGAAAGATTTATTATGTATACTCGGAGAAAGCACAGAGAATACTCCCTTTACCAAAGCTTTTTTCAGCTTCAAAGGCTCTGTAATGGTGCTCTGCAGGACAGGGACAGCACAGGGAGATGAAGTCAATGACATTCAATGAATTTAATGGAAATGACAGCATACTGTAGTGGCAGAGGCCAATTGGTGACACTTCATCACCAGAGACATGATGTGGCTCTATTATAGGTCACAGAGCCAGACTAATCACATTTGACCTAGAAAAATCTTTGGCAGAGGTTGTCCTTAAGCCCTAATAGAATTGGCCAATTAAAGGCTTATTAAAACTATAAAAACAAAAAACTTCACATCCAGTATTCAGAGATCTAACTTAAATCAAGAGAATCATATCCCTCACCCAATTATGACACACAAGCCAGTATTCAACTACACTGCCAAAGGGATCTGCAGCCATTTTCCAGACTTTTGAGGGAATACTGAACACTGGTCTGCAAGGATCCTAACGTCACCATGGTCCTCCAAGAAAACACTGGTACTCAGGTGAGAGTCTAGGCCCAGTGCATTCTCACTGTAGACAGATACAGGTTGAGTATCTCTTATTCAAAATGCTTGGGACCTGAAGCGTTGGGATTTGGGGATGTTTGCATTATACTTACCAGATGAGTGTCCAAAATGTGAAAATCTGAAATATTCCAATGAGCATTTCCTTTGTGCATAATGCTCAAAAAGTTTTAAATTTTGGAGCATTTTGGATCTGGGATGCTCAACCTATATATCCTTAGATCCAGGATCTGTAGTGGAATAGACATAAAAGCAACTGGCAGAATCCCCTGTTGGTTCCCTTACTCATGCAGTGAGTACTATTACGGTGGAAAGGGCCAAGTAAACTTCCTAAAACTCTCTCTCACTTCACATGACGTAAGGGAAATTTCCATTACATTCTTATTCAAAGTAAATGTATCCTGTCCAGAAGACATATGGAGACTGAGCAATGGATTACCAAAAATTGAATCAAGTGGTGACTCCAATTCAACTGTTGTTCCAAATATGACCTCTTTGCTGGATCTAATTGACAAGGCCTATGCCCCTACTAGCTGACAAGTCAATAGACTTGGTGATTCCCCCCTCCTTCTATTCCTATTAGAAACAGGGGTTGACAAGCTTGCTGTAAAGGGAGAGATAGTAAAAAATTAGCCAGATGATCTCCATCCAAAAGCAGTCAGAGACAATATGTAGATGAATGGGTATGGCTGTATTCCAATAAAGTTGTATTTACAAAGACAAGTAGCAGATTCCCACAAAATCTAGTTTGTCAATCATTGCTATACATCACAAGCAGTTTGCTTTTACCTACACAGACAGCAGTATATTTTCACTGTCTTATCTTGAGATTATATCAACTTTTCAGTACTGTTAAAATCTAGTTGGCAGGAATATATAAAAAATCTGCCATCAAATATTGGAGGCTGGCTATGTAGGACAGTTCTCTTAGCAAAGTAGACATGGACAAAATACTTGACCCACGTGAACGACTTCACTGTTTGTATTTGATAATCTTGGAGTAATATGACTAAGGTATTTTGACCTCCTAAAATAATTCTTCAGGGGAAAGAAAAAAACCAGTTGGCAGGAATGTTGGTCTTGCTATTCCTAAGGACATCACATTAATCCAATACAATTGATGGCAGCACATTGGTTAGACCTAGGTAAAGAGGAAGTAGCAACTATCTGAACTCCATGGGTAAGATGCAGACAAACTAGGGAGTGAATAAAGCCCATGAAAATGCAGGGGCCTGTCATTAGAGATGTCTCCTCTAGAGTGAAGAGATAAACAGCTGCTAGGTGAGCCTCTCTAAATTTTGGAGGCAACACGTAGCACATTTGGGTATGCTGCTCTGAGCTATTTATCAATAAACTTAAAAGGTTGCCTGTCTATGCCAGGCCCAGAGAAAAGAGACTCTCTTGCTATAGGTTCAGATTAACATGCTCTAATACTTGAGCTGTATTTCCCAGCAGAGGCTTAAGGCGTCAGTAGTAGTAATGGATGGTGTATGGAGCCCTTGGCAAGTCCTATAGGAGAATCACAATTACAACCCCTAGGATTTGAGTAGGTAACTATCTTCCTTTTGCAAAATAGCTTACAGCTTGCTACTGGGTCTTTGTAGGGACTGAAAGACCTTGACTGAGAACTCCTAAGTTAGAACAAGACTTGGCCTGCCCACCATAAAGCAAGTCTAACCATTAAGTCATGAATTTGGGTTTACATAGCAGCATTCCTTCATCAGGTAGATGTGCCATATACAGGATCCAGACCAAGTAAGTCTTGAAGGCATAAAGAGGGTACAAAAGCTTCAGGTTCCTGTACATTGCCTTCTTTTTCCATCTATAACTATGGCATTCACTATAAGGAAAAATATTTAGGAGGCCTGGTTTCCTGATGATTCTGCACAATATGTTGATAAAAAAGCACAGTTTAAGCATTAGAACCCCATGGATGGGCAGTCCTGAAGAACAGTAGTGAAGGAAATCTTCCCAGTGGCAGTATGTCAAGTGTATTTGAAGTTAACTAGAAGGAAAAATGGCCAGGGGTACAGATTTACAATGATTCATGGAGACTGGCTACAAGGCTTAGTTGCAGTGTAAAAGACCTGGAAGGAACTATATTAAAATTTGATGACAACAGATTTGTGTAAGAGGACTATGGCTCTTAAAATGGGCACAAAATGTGAGGAACCTGCTAATAATCACATGAGCAAGTTGCATAATTCGGTGGATATCAATGTCTTTCTCCAGTCACACCACTCCCTGTTCAACAGATCCATAAAAAAAGTGCCCACGGAAACAGGAAATAAGGCTATGCATGGGCTCAGCAATATGGATTTCCACACATCAAGTAACTAAGAGACCATACTGCAGTGTTTTCTAGAGAATGAGAAAGCCACCAGGTTGGTGGCAGGGAGATTACACTGGTCCACATCCAAGAACAGTCAGTTATCTTCTGTATATATTTACCTTCCATGCCCACAATATTTCTACCAAAACCACCATTCCTGGATGTGCAATATGCCTTATTCACTGCTATGGTATTCCACTAGAACTGCTTCTAAACAAGGGAAATAATTTATAATGAAAGATGTGTAGCCATGGCCTTAAGGCCATGGAAATCACTGGTCTTACTGCATATGCCAAATCCTAAAGCAGCTGGTCTGGTACAACTGGGAAGACCAGTTTACTCAAGACTCAAGTTACAACAGTGGATGGGTGACATTTCACACAGCTAGGGTAATATCCAATAGCACATGCTCTGAACAAGAGACCACTCTGTGATAATAATTCTCTCAAAGTTAAAATGCTTAGGCTGGAGAAACAGGGATGAAAACTGGAATGACTACCACATTACCCTGATGAGCTATAAGCAAACTTTTGGTACTTGTGGCTAGATTCTTGGGCCATGCTGCTTCAGAGTTGATTTAATTCCCTAAAAAGAATTCCATTACCAGGAGATACGACCAAGAACCAACTGAACTGGAGGCTTGTGCTACCAATAGGCCACATAAGGCTCCTCATGCAGCTGAACCAACAGGCAGAGGAGGAGGCTGCTGTATGGATTGATAGGACTAAATTTCATTAACAATGGGCAACAGGTTGCTCCTATATAAGAGGGGCAGAGAGAAATATTATTTGAACACAGGTGGACTTTCTGGGGTGTCTCTTGGCAGTGCCATGCCCAGTGATGAAAAAAGTCAATGAAAAACAACAGTAACTGTATTACAGGAAGTATCATTAATGGCAGTCTCTTTAGAAACAAAGATCTGAATCACGCCTATCAGGTAAAGAACTAAGATCAGCTGAGGAATTGGCTAAGGTAAAAAACAGAGTGGATAACAGAAGCAAGCTGTAAATACCTACTAGAGTCACAGGCTGGTTATAGAAATAAAGACTTTAAGAATTAAGCCTGTGCATACTAATCATTTTTTATCATTATCGGTCCCCCTTCTCCAATCCCTCTGGTATATAAATTAAGGTTGTATTTCAGCATTTAACCTATAGAATATCAAAGAGAGACTGTGAAGGAGCAGAAGGGAAAGAACATCATAAACGTTCATTTCTGGAGGGCCAGAGTGACATAACTTTGAGTCTTAACTTTTGATGACAGAGTGAGACTATCTGAGGTAATATGAGGGAAACAAGTTGCATCACGTCAGAGAGGAACATGATATGGTAAGTGTCTTTATTTGGAAGTCCAATATAAGCAAAAGAGATATATGTCTGACTGCTGAGTTAAAATGAGGCATACAGTGCTGGACTGTCCAGTGTCTTGTAGGCATTGCCCTCACCCCTCTTTTATGATCTCATATACAATGCAATACAGAAATTCTACATTTCCCAGATCTCCTGTATAGCTTTAAATTTGCCAATGAAAAGAACACCTGCAAAGTTTGGAAAGGAAGAAAAGAAGGCCAGGCTTATTTTCCAGAGATGGTTGTAGCCAGATGCACTTTAACAGCAACTTCCTGGCAAGTAAGTGAGAACTAGCCATTATGTGCTGCAGACTGAGCCAGAACATTGGTGCTTTGAAGAGATTCTTGAATGTTGCAGCGGCTTCCCAGTGAGCCATGTCGAACCATCAGATTCCGTGGGTACATCAGCGTCTATTTTCCTGAGATTTCACTTAGAGCTTGACAAAGACTCTCTCTGACTAAACTTTAGTTAGGTTCCTCTAGGCTTTGATCATGGCATCTGTTCTTGTTGGGGCTGTACTGCCCAGGTGTAGGAAGAATCTTGCTAAGTCACTTTAGAGAGACCCAATTCCTCAGCTCCACCCTTGGTATCTTAACACGCTGGTCTGCCTTAAGCAAGATTCCTATTATGTCAATTTAGCCAGAATCCTCCTTACCCCTCATGTTTCCTCTTAGTAATTTTCTATCCACGGACCCCTATCCCAGGCTCCTTGGCTATAAATCTCAACATGTCCATGCTGTACTGTGAACTGAGCTCAGTTCTATATTGAAGTCTCTTGTCTCCTACTGCAACAGTTCCTGAATATAAACTGTTTTTACCAATTTAACTACTATCCAGCTCTGATTCTCTTTGACAAGCTTTCCTAGCCTTCAGCAGTGACTCCATTGACCTTCGCTCCTCCAGATCTGTAAACATTCATGCAAGCCCTAATTCCTCTATTAAACCCTCTAATCCCCCCAGAATACATAAAGAGCTTCTATTTTCAAACCAGAAGGGGAGACTTTACTTTACACCAATATATGAGTATTACACAGGAGACAATGACAAGAGATTGTTTAAAAGTGATTAATGCACAGAGGTTAAACTACAATATATATATATACACACCTATATACGCTTGAAGAATTAATAATAGAACTAACCTACTGACTATGTTCTAGAAACTGTTTACTGGATCCCAAAACCCCTTCATAAATTTTTAAAAGGTAGAAATACTAAAAAACCATCAACAAAAGGCAGTAATAGCAAACACTAAAAATAATAAAAATGCAAAAACACCAATCCACAACCACAGTATCAAACTTGAAACTTAAAAGTATTATCTTTCAAACTTAGAACTGAAATTGTAATATTAAGAAAATAAAGAGGAACACTCTACATATCTACATATTCCCAATCTATGATACAGCCTTTCCTAAACACTACTCAGAGAAAAATTTTATAGTTTTTAATACACACATCCTAAATTCATATGTACAGAAATAATTTCCTTTTTTCTTTTTTTTGAGACAGTTGCCATCTGTTGCCCAGGCTAGAGTGCTGTGGTGTCAGCCTAGCTCACAGCAACCTCCATCTCCTGGGCTCAAGTGATCCTCTTGCCTCAGTCTCCTGAGTAGCTGGGACTACAGGCACATGCCACGACACCCCAGATAATTTTTTCCATTTTTAGTAGAGATGGGGTCTCACTCTTGCTCAGGCTGGTCTTGAACTCCTGAGCTGAGGTGATCCACCCACCTTTGCCTCCTAGAGTGCTAGGATTACAGGTGTGAGCCACCACGCCCGGCCCAGAAATAATTTTCAACAGAAGAATTTAGAAAAAAATGAAAATAAATCAAGAAAAAGAAATTTATCGACTAAAAAAGAAAAAAGCTCTTTAAAACATTTCAAAATTTTGAAATCCTTTCTCTGAAAATCCAAAATACTAATTCATTTTTTAAAAGCCTGTTATTTTTATGTTTATAAAGAAACACTATTTTAAAAGTAAAAGCTTTTACTTCCTGAAAATATCCCAGTTGCTAGTCTTACCTCAGGTAAATGAGTAACACAAGGGACCCTGATTATATACACACACACATATACACACATATTTGAATCATCAATATTTTAATTTTATAATTACACACTAAACTTAATTCTTACCTTTTTGCTATTTGATTCTCAAGATGTTTAACCTTTTCTAACAACTCTTTCTCAACAACTTCTCTCTCCAACTTAAATTCTTTTAGGGCAGTCTGAATTGCTTCATCTTTTTCACAATTAAGCTTCTGAATTAACTGTTGTCTGTCTTGTTCCTGGCTCATGACCAATTTCTCTTTGTCTTTCTCAAAGTTCTGGATAATAGCTTCATATTTCTCTCCTTGTTGGGTGATTTTTTCATCTTTTTGTTTTTCAAGAGCACTCAATTCTGAGTCCAATTTACTCTGCAGTTCAATTATTTGTTCTTTCAGGTTTTTTTCTATTTCAAATGCTTGGTGATGCAAAGATGTTACTTTATTTAATTCAGCTTTAAGTATATTAGATTCTTCTTCATGTCTACTAATTAACTCTGAAATGCACTGATCTTTTTCAATTGTCATTAAAGTTCTTAGCTCTGCTAAGCCCACCTGATAGTTTTCATTATTATCCTGAATCTTTTGGTTGAGTTTACTTATTTCCATTCTCAACTTCTCAGTCTCTTGTTCAAGAAGACATTTCAATGTCTCCTTCTGCTGGGCTTTGCTTTCTTCCAGCAAAAGCTTTATTTCATCAGTTTCTGCTTCTTTCAATGCAAGTTCCACCTCTAGCTTGCATCTTAAGTCTGACAAATCTGAAACCTTAAGTTTTAATTCCTGTAGCTGTTCTTCTTTTTCCTGGATAACTGTGGCATGAGACTCTTGTATTTGATTAATTTTTTCTTGATTTTCCTTTTTTAATTCCTCCAAAGAAACTTTGTGATCTGTCTTAACTTTCTCAAACTCCTGTGTGTGCCTAATGTGCAGTGTGTCCTCTAATTCCTTTAGATGACTTTGCTCTAAGGACTGAAGTTCTGCTCTCAATAACTGTAACTTCTCATCATTTTCGACATGGAGCTTTTTTAAGTCTTCTAACACTATCTCTCGTGACTCTTTCAGTTCTTTAATTTCACAATTCTGAGTGTGCATTATATTTTCCATCTCTAATAACTTCTGATCCTTTTCATTCTGCAGGCAGATGACAGCTTCTTTTTCATGTTTAACCAAAGCAAATTCATTATCTTTATTTTGTAAAACCTCCTCAAGGCATACTAAATCTCCTTTCAATTTTTTAATTTTGTTTTCATTTTCTTCACTCTCCTTTATTAGTGCATCGAGTTTACCTTCATATTCATTTTTTAAAGACTGTAGTTCTTTTTGATGTTTTTCTTTTAGTGTTATTTCCAGAGAATATTTTACTTTTTCAATAATGTTTCTTATTTCTACTGCTATACATTTTAAAGAATTTGAGAAATCACACTGTTCTTTTTGTACAAATGTTCTGAAGTGGCAAAGGTCTTCCTTGATGCTTTGTATACTGAAGTGAGAATCTTGGGCGACAACTCTACATTTTTCCAATTGGATATTCAGAGAAGCATGATCTCCAAACTCCTCTTTACCACATATATTTGTATCCTGCATGCGTCTACTGTCTATTGCATTGATAACTGACGAATAAAGTGATTCTACCATCATTTCTGGACTTTGTGGATCACTTATAGGATTAGGAGATGATAAATTTTCTTCTATTACAAACTCATTCACAGCAGACATAAAATCTGATTCAGGACTTTCTGCTAATGAATCCAAGTCTAAAGAAACTTGGTGAATAGTTTGTTCTATGTTTGGATGGGGGATAGTTTCAAAATCAAATGTATGTGCATCAATGCTATCTGGAGATAATTCTTCTAAGGGACATACTGCAGGACATAAGGGGTCCTGAACGGTGAGTGGAGGAGGAGTTCTCGGTGAGGTAGTAGTTGTAATTCCCGTTGCACTTTCTATCCTTGGTGAAGAGGCCAACTGGGGTGATGCCTGACTCACAGATGCCTGGAAAACAGAGAGAAAAGCTTAAGGAGTTGCAGTGGCACAAACATTTTACACTAATGAAGAGAAGCATTTGAAAGAACTGAATTTGCCTTTTGTTCACTCAGTAGATCTGTAATGGTCTGAGACATTTCATCCAAACTTTGTGCTGCTTTTACCAAATTATGTAGAGCAAGTACATGCTGGTGTAGAGGTTCAAAGTCACAAAGTAAGGGAACCCTGAAACAGAATGCAATCACATTAGATAGATTTCTGAGACTTCTGATTTCCCAATGAAAAGATAGGTAACTGCAACCAATTATTTTAACATATCAAAAATAACAAAAGTATTATCATCCCTTTTAAATGAATACCAGGAGTACTTTAAGAAATCTGAGTCATAATCAGCCAGTTGATAAGTCAGAAATTTCCCAACAGCATGCAAAGTTAGAGTAACCAGTAGAAAAACGAACTGAATATAAGCCGTAAAATTTCTACTTTATCTTAATTGTTCTTTAGAGATGGAGTCTTGCTATGTTACCCAGGTTATCTTCATTTTCTGATCATTTCTGTATTCCCCAGAAATTTCCTAAAGCAGTCATAAGAGAGCCAGTGCATCATAAAACTTACCTCTATACTGGCACTTCTGGTGATACTCTTCACAGCTCCAAAACAGCAAAAATACTTTTAAGGTTATAATGCAAGTTAAAAATACTAATGATATTTACCTGAGGAATGGTTGAACTTCCGAAGGACAAAATGATTGCAGAAATTGCAAATCTTTTAATGAAATATCTGGAAGTTCACAGTCAAACTTTCGAGGCTTCTGAGTCTGTATAAAGGGGGAAAAAAATTTTTTTTTGCCAAAATATACAAAGGATAAATTTATATACGGTTTCTTATTATAATTTAATTCACTAAAACAAAAATGCTTCAAATGATCTAATCAAACTTAAGAAACAGAATAAAAAGTGAAAATGAAAGATCATACAATGAAGACATGATATTTTATTTTTCTGAGCTTTCAGTAGACTAGGACATGAGCTGTTGGTGATCAAGTGATGTGCTTTGTTCATCTCCTTGTGTTTTTAGGATTTTATGGGAATTCTAGTATTCCCATCAACATTAAATAAAACCACTTGTTTCACTAGTAAAAGACTATTCTCAAATTTTTCCTTGACTTACAGCATGATCATATAGACATCTGAAGCCCTACATCTCTTATAGTTACCTTTAACGTGCCTTGTTAATGATGTCCAAAAATGTTTTCCATGTAAGACTTCCTTCCTTGCACCTCTCCCTCTTTTCATTATATTTTCCAAAATACAAACTCTTAATCAATTTTAGCTTCTTTAAAAACATAGGCTGGGTGAGGTGGCTCACGCCTGTAATCCTAGCACTCTGGGAGGCCGAGGCGGGCGGATCGCTCAAGGTCAGGAGTCCAAAACCAGCCTGAGCAAGAGTGAGACCCCATCTCTACTAAAAATAGAAAGAAATTAATTGGCCAACTAAAAATATATAGAAAAAAGTTAGCCGGGCATGGTGGTACATGCCTGTAGTTCCAGCTACTCAGGAGGGCTAAGGCAGAAGAACTGCTTGAGCCCAGGAGTTTGAGGCTGCTGTGAGCTAGGCTGATGTCACAGCACTCTAGCCCAGGCAACTGAGTGAGACTTTGTCTCAAAAAAAAAAAAAAAAAAAAAAAAAAATAAATTAACTCTATCATTTCTTTCTTTATAAAAGTACCAAAAATTGTGCCCTTTTACTTCAATTGTTTTAATTCATTACTCAAGTGGATCTGGAGATGTCAAAATTCTCTTCATAAAAACGTATTCCAGAATAAATAAGTATGGGAATCCCTTTCTACTACATCACTCATTCTTAGACATTAAGAAATGTATATATTTAAAGCCTTGAGAAGTCCCTGCAGTACAGAAACATGTTTAACACCTAAACAGACTATCTGAGGAGGGGGGAAAACATCCCAGCAACTCCTAAACTGCTCTGGATCATGGAAATGTTTCTTCTCATCTAATAAAATTAATGGTCCCAGGTAATACTGGTTTAGAAATATACTAAACTAATGTTCCAGTGAAGACTTATTGAAATATTACCCTATCCTGATTTGTCAAAGCAGAAAGAGGAGTTTGTGAAAACAAGGGGTGGGGAGGGGAGGGGAGGGGAGGGGGGGAGGGGAGGGGAGGGAATGGTAGGAAGAAATATACACACAAAGAAAGAACAAGTGAATCTAGTCCCACCAATCCTAACAATGTAGTATATAAGGTATCCTCCTGTGTTATGAAGATTCTTGATCAAAAATTATAAATATATCCTAAAGCTTTATACCAATTGGCTTTTTCAAGCCCAACGTTTTTATATTGATTTTTTAAAAACCACAACAATTTTTGTAAGTTTCTAATAAATGCCTCTATTTCTGGAAAAAGGTTTTAAAACACACGGAATTTAGTCATGGTTAGAAAATAAATACATACACAAAAGGAAGGGGGCCAGGAGTCCAGTCCCCTAAACAGACGATTTCTTAAAAAAGACTTTCCTGTATAAAGAAATTAACAATATGGTTATTTTAGAACTTTACTTAAGGCAAAAAATTATCTCTGGTTTTTGAAAAAGTAAATTAAAATTTGACAATGTTTCAAATTTAAAATTTAAGAATGGATTTGACTGTTTTTCTAGATTTCAATAATTAACAGCACATACATGCATTACGCTATAGATAATTCAATTCTACAAGATAAAAACATTGTTTTCTTTAAACAAGTAAATAAAGTTATTAATGAAGAATACTTACTAAATAACTTCCCAAAGGATTCCCTTTTTGATTTTTCTGCTTCATATAATAGCTTTCCATCTTTGACTAAAGCACCGGCCCACTAGAAGAGAAAAGCTTACGGTAAACAACATACACCAGTTCATTAAAGTTTATATACAATTAAAATAGAATTCAACTTGCATACCTCCCTGTAGTGTTTTATGAACATTTTTCTCCTTACAACCTCAACAACAGCTAAGCAGTACATCTGAGGAACTGTACTAAGAGCTTCAACAATTTTTACTCTTTCTAACAGCTCTATTACGAGGCGGAGCAAAGCTTGTAATTTCTCTCCATCTTGATCAGCATGAAGCATTACGAAGCAACACCACCTAAAGAATGAAACCCATTATTTTCAACATTCACAAAAGTTTGCTAAAAATAATTTTTTACTAGTTAAGCTAAGGAAATCAAGACATATAAGGCTCTATAAAAATATTATAATTCGAAAGTTAATGAATCAATTATTTCAATACAATGGCATGTGAAAATTCCCCATCCCTTGGGAGAAATAAATATAAACACCTCTAAATATCCTAAAATAGATATAAAAAAATTACTTACTTCAGCCTGACATGTAGGTTATTTGCTAGTTCCTGTTTGGCAGTGGTACACTTCTGTTTAATATCTAATAGTTTTCTATGATTTTGCAACATAATCATCAACTGATTTGCATGACTCAGGCACAAATCAGGTAATACAGATGCATCCTTCAAGTTTTCAGCTCTCATCTGATTAGCTAAAAATCCCTTTGAGAAAAAAATATTTTAAAGAACATTATTTTTGTTTCATGAATACATAAACATTCACTTAAGAGGAATATCTTTATGTTAAACACAAACTATTCTGTTTTCAAATAAGATTTTAATATCCTCTATTTTTCTGGATGTAATAGATGCAATCATAGCACAAGACCCAGAATTTTTAAGATACCTATGCTCATCTAACTTTGTTTCACTTTTCTAGCTAGAAAAAAATGAAGGCTGGGGACATAAAGTAACTTATCCAGGACACAATAGCTGAATTAGAACTAGAACCAATGTGTCTAGACTTCTACAAAACCACACAGGTCAGTCTGAACATAAACAAAATATGGTCACTGAAAAATGATGACGGATTTAATCTCGCCAACCTGATACAACGCTATTATTATATATTTCCCCCAAATAAAATATAATCAAACTATTTATTGAAAAGTTATAACCATTTCCAGTTATTTCTGAACTATATTTTGTTCCACTCATCTGTGCTCCTATCTTTAAAACAACGACTAAATTGTGGGCTTTCACAGTGTACTTTATTATTTAGTAGAAAAAAAGTTTTTCCAATTTTCTTAGCTACCCTTTTTCATTTATTTTTGTAGGTAAATACTGTATAATTTTGTCAAGCAGTGGTTGTGCTTAGGTTACAAATTAATTTAGATGGATCTGCACACAGTGTTCTTTCATATCTCTCAAATATTTTAGTTCTCTTTATATAATGTCCAAAGATAACTTAATAAGGTTATCACTATGCATTTTATTGCTACAATGACGTTTTTATCCCTACTCTATGTGCTAGTTAATATGTAATATTTGGGTTTTGCACATCCGACTGCTGCATTGCTATTGTAAATGAATAATTATCCTTCTAGTAACTTAACCATATAACCAGCAAATGAAAAGTATGTCTTCCTATTTTCTGGTAGTTTTCTTTCCTGTTTCATGCTTTTCCAAATATCATAATGACATTTAAATTTAAATGGTGTGTATTCAAGTCAAACTGGTTCAATTTTTGAAAACAAGACAATTTCAACAATAACTGTATGTCTTTTTCTCTTTCCTTTCTTCTTTTCAAAGAGACAGGGTCTCACTCTCTTGTACGGGCTGGAGTGCAGTGGCGTCATAGCAGCTCAAGCAACCTCAAATTGCTGGGCTCAAGCGATCCTCCCAAGTATCTGGGAATATAGGTGTGCACCACCACCACGCCTGGATAATTTTTAAATTTTTTGCAGAGATGGGGTCTTGCTATGTTGCTCAGGCTGGTCTTCAACTCCTGGCCTCCAATGATCCTCCCATCTCAGCCTCCCAAAGTGCTGGGATTATAGGCATGAGCCATAGTGCCCAGACTTTTTTCCTTCAATATGTTTTATGGTCAACTGAAGCTATAATTTTTCTATAGTTTAATCTATTAAAGAGTAGTTTCCTGTCTTTATCTCCTTTGGTAAAGTTTTAATAAGTTTTTAATTACTTTTTAACTGAATCCATGAAAAATATAGAATACCAAATCTAAATTCCAGACCATAAATAAAGGATTTCCTGACGCCAACAGCATGTGTAAGTACTGTATTGCTGAAGGAAGGAAAAATATATTTGTTTTTTAATAAATTAAATTTCATACTTATTAAATCATCCTCAACATAATATATACTAGACATTCTGATAAATAATCTCCACTAATTTAGTACTAATATTTCTACACATAAATAAGGTTTAGCATTACAGCACTCACTCACAACCCCTCTCCAGAAACATTTCATCAACTTTGGTTAGGAAGACGACTTGCTGGCATTTCCTTATTTTGCTCATAAGATGCAAGGATAAGAATGGCTAGAAAATGAATATTCAGGTCTCCAGTGTTACACAGCTACACAAGTTTGGTAAGGTTTTTCTGCCAAGGCCACGTAGAAGGGTCTGCAAGGATCCCCATAAATGTCATAGTTTAAAAAAATTACTCCTTTACATTTAGACTGGTCTTTATTTTATGAAATGTTGAGGCAATAAATCCCTTTCCATGATTTATTTTCCCCTTTTTAAAATTGGGAGTGGTTAGAAGTTTTAATTACTATGTAACTAGAATGTACTACTTCAAGTTGTAAATGTGTATGGCAAGATGTAAAATCTACTCCTAAAACTGGCTAATCTGAATTTATCTATTTTCACCAACTACATTCTGAAGAAAATACTGATAAAATAAATGCAACGGGGAAATATCATTAGCAGCAACAGACATCTGTAAGTAATAAAATGTGAAATATTCTAGACCAGCAAGAGACTAAAGAGAAATTTAACATTTCTTAAACCCAAATTCTCATTGTATTAAGAATTAGTGTGTTTGTCCTATGTGTCATGAATGGCAGTAAGGCTTTGTGCTTAGCACAACAAAAGACAGACTAGAGTCCTGCCTTCTTGGAGCTTATATTCTAAGAGAAGAGATTGTATTAAAAGCATGCACTAGAGTTTAATTATAATTGTGATACAGGATAAGTACAGCATGCTAAGAGAAAATAAACCTGATGTGATGAAGACTTCTACATCAGAAAACCATAACTCTCTACATCCCTTGACAGCCAAACATATGACAATATAGGTATGAAAAGTTATCCCACAGACCATATACCATCTATCTTCAACAGCTTATCCCCTTTCTCTCATGAACTCACTGAAAATAATATTATTAAACCTAATCCTGTTGCATCAAGATTCACTCAGGTATGCCTGCTGAACCCTGTCTACCTTGGGGCCTGCATTTCTATTTTAAGATTTTGTTCCCAATATGTAACCAGGCAATCTAGGATGACTTGCAAATACACTCGTCAGTACTTAGGAATACCAAGATGTATTCACTGAAGAATATAAATAGTTAAGTATTTAAATGTCTTTCAATGTTTAAAAGGACTACACTACTCAGGTATCAAAATCAAAGAAAGAAAAGATATTGTTAAAAAATTAAGAATGTCTAATTTTCATTAAATGTTCCAAAGGGTAAATTCCATGAACTACTATAGTTTAAAACAATAGCAAAATATTGCATATAAATTAAGCAGAAAGAAGATGTTTAAATAAGTCCTCTATGATAAGACAACTAAAATTAATTTTGTAATTTCCATGGGAACAGAGTAAGGAATTCACTGAATTTTATTCCAGTTGGGATTCAGGAAGGTTAAACAGTCAAACTTAGATAGCAAACATGAAAAGTTTAAATACATATATTTAAAAAGGCATTTTTCCATTATTTTGAGGAAAATAAGGTAATACCAATAACGCAATCATCATAGCAGCCAAAAAAATAAGACTTATTCTCATATGACAAAAACTCCATTTGTTGAATCCAATGTGGCTTTGACGATAACATAAGCAATAAATTTCTTTTTATATTACCATCAAATATAAAACCATTTAATGTATCTGCCAGATTAACTATAGAAGATTTTGAGTGATATAAAGTGAAGATTTCAAATGATATAAAGTGGTAGAATTATCAGTATTTCTTTTTCTTTTTTTTTTTTTTATTATTTTTTATTTATTAGCTTTGACACCAGGTCAGAGAATTATCAGTATTTCAAAAAGTGAACAGAGATTCTGGGGAGCAAAGAAAGAAGAGAGAGAAAATAAGAGATACTCTCTTATCTTAGAGAGTATCTAAGATAAGAGAAATGGAAGTTTTGGTTTATTCAATCTCAGAAATGGTTATTAAAAAACTGAAGGATTTTAAAGGAATGAGGATTTCATAAAATTAAATATGAAACAATACAGGAATAAATTTTCATCAAAATTTAAAATTTCTGTACTAAAATCTGTAAAAATAATCAACAACGAGCAAGACATAATATCTGTATAACTTAAAATATACAAAAAATTACCCAGACTACATGTGATAAATTCTTACAAAATCATTAAGATAAAGAACATTTGACAAATGAAAATTCAGAGGAAATACATGGCAAACATTGATTAAAGGGAAATTATTCTTATTATTATTTACTAGAAATGTTGACTAATTTTGCTTTTATGAAAGGCATTATAACATTATTAATTAATATTTAAAATGCACAGAGATCTTAGTCTAGTGATTCCATTATTGGAGACTGTATCTAAAGAAATATTAGAACATGTAAGTAAAGATAAATATATTGTTGGGATATTCAAACAGTACTTATAATAAGGAAAACTGAAACCAAATAATGACCATCAAATGAAGTATAGTTAAATAAATTTTGTTTGATTCATCTTATAGAAGGTTAAAAAATAACACTGAAGAAGACGCAAAAAGATCAGGAATACAGTTCTGTTTCTAGCAATGGTAGTCTTTAATGTGATGGTAATGCTGACCAAGCTCCCTGTGGCTTTAGGTATGGGATATCTAGGACAGCAGTGAAGGAGTCAAGGCACAGTGAAGGTGCCAGGATCCACAAGAAAGAAACCAAGAGATGGAAGTTAGGCAACTAGGAATGCTTTTCCTTGGAGACTTCTGATTCCTAAAGAGGAGACCAAAGCTAAAAACAAGTACTAAGCAGTCATGATATTTCTGTGGAACTAGGAAATAAAAAATTGAACACCAGAGCCAGCCAAGGGAACAGACAATGGAGCACACATACATTCAGATCCAGAAAAGCTATATCGTACAATTAAGGTTAAACCAAAAGTAGACTGGCCATCATAAGAACTGGAGGACACACTTCCAATCTTCTACATTTCTGAAACTGGATTAAAGTAATTTGAGATTGTAACAGCCCCTAGCGCATGCCAAAAGCAAACAAATTCTTTGTAGATGTTATCCTAGGCCTCATAATATTTCCTTGGTTTTTCTTATTAAAAAAATCAAGCACATGAAAAGGCAAGACCAAAGGATTAAAAACTATATTAAACAACCCAAAATATAGACAGACCCACAGGTACAGATAATGGAGTTAATAGATAAAGACTTTTAAATTATTATGTGATCAAAGAGATGATAGATGGCTAAGACTGAATATTCTGGTTGAAAATTTAAAACTATATAAACAAAGAACCAAATTGAAATTGTAGAGCTGAAAAATAAACAAGAGAAATAAGAAATCAGTAAATGGTTAACTCCAGCTAGTCACTGCTAAAAAGAACTGATAGATAAATCAAAAGTAAATATCTATAATGAAGCAGATAGATGAAAGGACAGAAAATATAGGAAACAAACATAAATGAAAACATATACGGTGAAAAGTCTAACACACTTATAACTGGATCAGTGAAGGAGAAGAGTAAGCAAGTGAGGCAAAAGCAAGATATGGAGAGAAACTGAGAACTTTCCCAAATGATATAGTCATTAAATCACAGATTCAAAAAGCACTACAAGCCCAATGCAGGGTGAATAAAAAGACTGCCAAATCTTGTCACCTGAGAGTAAAACTGCTAGAAACCAAACTAAAGGCAAAGAAAACAATAAAAGTCGGTAGCAAACACCCTAGAATTCTACATGTACCAAGCAAAAGTATCCTCCAGAAATCAAGGTGATTTAAAAAGATTTAAGTGAGAAAATGGAATTTATCACTAAAAGGAAAATACTAGACAACATTCTAATTTATTGACTTTAACGACAGCAAGGATGCATAGTTTACTTTTTTAAAAAGCAAAAAAGTTAACATGGGGGATATAATTATTCATATGTTCTAACAAAAGAGCACATTTTAGAGGGAAAAGACTGGCAGAAGAAAGTTAAACTAGAAAAGTATGCATTAAAATCTAATTATGAAATTCAACAGTTTGGCTCTGGGCTGTTTTGCCATAGTATCTGTCATGGTGGAGACACTGATTTGTGGGAAAATGTCCAGGGTTACCAATCTTTGCCATTCCACTGCCTTCATGTGGTTATAAACCTACTTTGATAGCAGAATTCTTGTAACATTGCATTAAATTAGACCTAAAATCTAATTATTAGTAAATTCTTCAAGATTTCATATTTCTGTCCTTTTAAAATCTCGTTTCTTATCCTTTTTCCTTTTTTGACAGAGCAGGAGGTACTTGAGTGTTTAATAGAATGGCTGCTTTTTATCATATTTAAAATATCAACATATTTTAAAATGTTGATTATTTTTCCCAGCTGCAAGCAGGACTTTCATGGTTCATCTACAGTAGCTTGGACTCATTCACTATACTTTATGAACCCAACCATTAAGAACATGCCTTTCTTTTTATTACATGTAAACAATAATACATTAACTATATCTGAAGGTAAAATGAAAACATAGTGTATACAGAATTGATATTGCACATAAAACCCTTGTACAAACCACAAATTCTTTTTCCTGAGGAAGTCTGATATAGGTACCTACCTGAGCGAGCTCTTTCTGTTCATTCACCAGCCGGCCACAGCTGGCAATCATCTGGTCTAGAGCATATAGCCGATCTTCAAGCCCTTTAATGGCCTTCATATTTTGATTATCAAGTTTGGCAATAGTCTGACGGCATTCTGCTATAAATGGTCGAATAATCCTTGGGTCAAGCTAAATGACGAGGAAACACGTATGAATGAATTTTTCAGCAATTAGTTTTAAGATGTATTTCAAACTATATTGCTACAAACCTTCAGAGAAAATAACAGTGACAGAGAAAGATATAGAAAAACAAAAGCATGGGAAATCTAAGAGATACACTTTCATAAGGTCAAGAATAGGATAAATAACAACTTAATTAATACTAAATACACTAGAATTCTTCATGAAGAATATAGTTCCAGGAATCATACATTTCAATCAATACCATAATATAATCAATTCCCAATATCGCTCAGAAAATGTTATTTTCAAGGTCTTAGAAAGTATAGAATAATGTCATTCTCCTATCAATCCAACGTCTCTCTAAAGCATATTAACTTCTTCAGGCAAACTTATCTCTCTCTTGGAAGCAGAAGATAAAATCCCTTTATTCTCAGTCTCTAACTCCTCAAGGAATTTGGTCAATTATGATTTCTTACTCTTCCACCTCTCCCATTCCCTAGCTTTAATTCTACAAATTTGCTGGAATTCACAGAACCTAAAAAAGCGCTCAACACCATTTCCTTTCCTTCGAAAGAATATTTTACACCAGCTGCCTTTCTCCCACAGACTACTTGGCCAAAGATCACCAATGACCTTGCTTTACTTGAGGCTTCTGTACACTTAGCACAGCAGACAACTTTTCCTGAACATTATACAGACTTTGGGACATTACCTCTGCTGATTACTTCATGGCATCCTTCTCTGGCTCCTTTTCCTCCATCTAGTCTTTAAATATATTAATAAATGAACAAGCAGAACTTTGTCTTCAGCCCATTTTTACTCTTCTCTATATGATTTCAACATTAACTATAACTTCTATGGAGGTTAACTCCCAAACTTATTTTAATCCCTGATCTCTTGCAAATTTTCAAACCTTGTTTCTGACCACTTGATAATATCTACATGATGATATCAACCATGATATCTTCTACTACTGAAGATGGTTGCTTCTAATAAAACTCCCAAATGGCTTCCTTCTCCCTGCAAATAATATCCAAAAACGGTCTTTCCAGGTCTCTCATCGTTTCAAGCTATATTGTCTATTACTACCTTCAAGAAAAACCTTGTGTTTTCTATCTTTAATCTTTGTTCACATGCTTGTACTGCTTAGTCATTTACACTTATCTCTGCCCCTATTTAAAAGTCATAGTCAAATACCACCTCCTTCAGAAGTCTTCTCTGACCTCTACAGTATAATGGTAGAGGTCACTAAGTATTTTATGCATAGTGTCTTGTACCCAAGAGAGCATACAAAAACAATTAAAACTAAACTATTGTTATAATCAAGAATACAGTGCGGTTAATAAGAGGATGCATTTCTAATACCACCAAAAAAGTTAAGAGTCATCATTTAAGCATAGGCAGCACTACTTTGCACAGTATCATCTTAACTGAAACTTGTTCATATATGAACATTTTTTCACTTTCTCAATTTTGTGGTAACTGAGTCCCAATGTGAACACATTTCCATTCCAGAGTACTATGGAAATGCAAGTCTGCTTATTAGAGTGATAAAGGGATGAAGAAGATGACTATATTTGGTTCGAATTTTGAATGTGGGCAAAATTACAAATACACATAAACCTAACAGAGCAATGAACGAAGACAAAACAAAAACCAACAACTGCTGAATATAATGTTTTTATATTTCAATATCAGTTGAAAGTATAACTGCACTGACAAACATGGAAGAGTATTTTACGATTCACTGAATACAATTTACATCCATGACTCCCTAAAATATTATTATACTTATTAATATTTGATCATATTTGTTCACAGGTAATGAAAATTAAAATTTCCAAATAATGTCTTTGAAGAAATGTTTTAGATGATATTACTACATATTTAAACCACAGAATCATATTAATGATTATTTACCCAATTATTAATAATTAACAGTGCTACACTTATTTTTACTCTTGGGCTCTTTCTTCAATATCTATAAAGACTAACATAATTGTTGTCTTTGAGAAGAAACTGTAAAAATAAAAGTTTTTCACACTCTCCATTCTTAATCATCCTACCTTCAAATGTATCCCCAGTGCACAAAGCAAGCAAGAGCATTCCTTAAGATCATAAACTGCCTGAAAGAAATACTAAGGTTCAATAAATTATGCTGCCATTAATCTGGACAGCTTAGAAATGAGCTAAGTGCACACATTTCCAATTATTAATTGTCAGAGAGTTCTGGTTCCAAAATGGCAGTGTAGAGGCAAGCGGGCTTCTGTCCCCCAGGCCCACAAGCCCACCAAAAAACAAACAAAAAAATATACAGCACTGACATCTTCTCCAGCAACAACCTAGAACTCAAGTATGAGGATGGGACAGTTCCCATCCTTCCCAGGGCCACAGAGAAGTGGGAAAACTTCAAGCACACAGAGGAGACCTGGATTTCCACATCCACGATACACCTTGCCCCCATTCTGCCAGG
>VBSM01001124.1:4846525-4869168 GCA_008086735.1 Cheirogaleus medius
AAAGCAAAACTCCAGTCACAGATCCTAACAAAATGGCGATTCGTGAGCTCTCTGACCAAGAATTCAAAACAGCAGTTTTAAGAAAACTCAGTGATCTCCAAGATAACACAGAAAAGCAATTCAGAAATTTATCAGAGAAATTTAATAAAGGGATTGAAATAATTAAAATAAATCAAACAGAAATCTTGGACCTGAGAAGTATATTGGCTAAACTGAGAAACACTGTAGAGGCTCTAAACAGCAGAATGAACCAAGTACAGGAAAGAATCAGTGACGCTTGAAGACCGGCTATTTGAAAATACAGTCAGAAGAAGAAAAAAAGAATGAGAAGGAACAAAGACCCCCTATATACAGACAATTACCTCATAAGATCAAATCTAAGAAATACTGGGTTCATGAGGGAGCTGCAAGAGTAAGGAGGAGAGAGCTTTTTCAACAAGATAGTAACAGAAAACTTTCGAAACATGAGAAAGATATAAATATCCCGGTATAGGAAAATCTTAGAACATCAAACAGATTTAGCCCAAATAAGACTATTCCAAACTCTCAAAGGTCAAGGAACAAAAAGAAAAGCAGCAGACGTTAAGAAGCAAATAAAATATAAAATGACTTCCAATTCGTCTGCCAACAGACATCTCAACAAAAATACTACAGGCCAGAAGGGAGTAAAAGGACATTTTCAAATTGCTCAAAGGAAAAAAAAAAAACCTGTGATCCAAGAATAATGTATCTAGCAAAACTGTCATTCAAATATGAAGGAGAAATGAAGTCTTTCACAAACAAAAGCTGAGAGAATTCACCACCACCAGACCCGTCTTGCAAGAAATGCTAAATGGAGTTCTTTAGTCCAAAACAAGAAGAAAAAAAAAAAACAAAACAGTAATGTGCACAACAAACTTTTCAAGGTATAAAAATCCACTGGTAAAATTAAGTACATGGACAAACCCAGAATACTCTATTACTGTATTTTTGATGTGCAATCCCCTCATAATTCTAGTACAAAGCCCAAAAGGCAAATCTGTCAAAAACAATAATAGCTACTGCAACTTTTTAAGAGATAGGTAATTCAAAAATATGTAAACTGAGACAACTAAGAGTCAAGACGTGGAGAGGATGGAGTCAAAAATGTAGACCTGTGTGTGTGTGTTTTTGCCTTTGTTTCTACGCATTTGTGTTCTAAGATTAAGTTGTGATCTTTTTAAAATAACTTGTTATATCTATAAAGTGTTTTTTGTAAGCCTCATGGTAAGCACAGCACAAAAACCTATTATAGATTCACTAAAAATAAAAAGCAACAAACTAAAACTTACCATTAGAGATATTCACTTACCTACAAAGAAAAGTAGTAAGAAGGAAGAGAGGAGTCTTAAAACAACCAGAAAATAAGCAACGAAATGGCAGTAGTAAGTCCATCCTTACCAATAACAACACTGAATGTAAATGGCCTCGATTCTCCAATTAAAAGGCAGAGTGGTTGAATGGATAAAGGAACAAGACCCAACTATATGGTGAATTCAAGAAAGCCACTTTACCTATAGAAATACCACAGACTGAAAGTGAAATGGGGGAAAAAGATAATTCCATGCAACTGGAAACCAAGAAAGAACAGGCGTATCTATTCTCACATCAGATGAGATAAACTACAAAGACTACATAAAAAGACAAGGAAGGTCACTATATAACAATAAAGAGGTCAATTTAGCAAGCGGATATAACAATTATAACTATCAATGCAACTAACACCGAGCTCCCAAATATATAAAGCAAACGTTAATAGATCTAAAGGAAGAGAAAGACTGCAATACAATAATAGTAGGGGAATTTAACACTCCACGTTCAGTGAGGGACAGATCATCCAGACAGAAAACCAACAAAGAAACAGCAGAGTTAAACTACACATTAGATATAATGGCCCTAATTTACATTTACAGGACATTTCACACTCAATTGCTACAGAATACATTCTTTTTGTCAGAAACACAAATCAGTTTGCCTTCTGCAGTATAATCTGAAATAGAACATCCAAAAGTCATTCTAACAAGAAGATACTAAAATCTAAGAAAACATGTGAGTCTACAAAAATGCAGCAACAATTATGAAATTTTTCTGATAGATTAAAATCAGGAGAAGAACTAAGTAGTTAACAAAATTAGCATCTGTTAATCCACAAAAATATAAAACTGGGGATTCAAAATGGTCAAGTGAGTTATAATGGATGACAGAGGTAATAAATGAATGGCAATGTCAGGATTTGAGCCCCTGATTCCAAATCCTAAATTCCAAAATAACTATATCCTGACTAATTTCCTGAGAAAGATATTTTAATTTGGCAGTTGAAAATACATGTCATGTCCGGGTGCGGTGGCTCACGCCTGTAATCCTAGCACTCTAGGAGGCCGAGGCAGGTGGATGGTTCAAGGTCAGGAGTTCAAAACCAGCCTGAGCAAGAGCGAGACCCCGTCTCTACTAAAAATAGAAACAAATTAATTGGCCAACTAAAAATATATAGAAAAAATTAGCCGGGCATAGTGGCACATGCCTGTAGTCCCAGCTACTCGGGAGGCTGGAGCCCAGGAGTTTGAGGTTGCTGTGAGCTAGGCTGACGCCACGGTACTCTAGCACGGGCAAGAGAGTGAGACTCTGTCTCAAAAAAAAAAAAGAAAAGAAAATACATGTCACAAATACTGTTGCAACTGGGATTAGACTGCAAAAATTATACCTTAAACAGAATTAGCTTTTCTGGGTGAAAACCAAACGCTGGCACATTTTTCTTCTTTATTATTAATAGTTCACTGGCAAACAGCATTGCTGCTACCAGATATCAAGTAGGTTAGTTGTTTTGGACAACTATTTAATAAATGTGAGGAAAAGGAAGCAATTTTGATCAGAGAGAACTCCCACACTCAGGTCAATCAATCATTAGAAATGGAACTGGTGGTATCAAAAATAAATACATAGAAATACTGAGAAAAATATTAATCCCCCCAAAATTCATGGCAAAGTGTCATCTATTATGCAATACAACCCATTTACAGAACATCATCACATATTTTGTAAAATAAAAGCAAAAAATAAAAAATAAAAACAAATTTTTTCAAAATGAGCTTTCACTGCTTTAGAGCAAATAATATATTTTTTAAGTTTAATAGGCACATGCGACTAATGAGTACTGCATTATAGACACTATTTTAAATCATTTTATAACAAATGAGTATCACTAAATGCATGTTTATATTTTGCTTTCACAATGGTCACGTAAAATACCACAAAGACTTCAGATGTTGCTATGTCCTATCAAAGCAACCATTAACCTCTGAAAAGCAAGAATGTACTCCCTTAGTAATAACAGTATAACTAACTTCTGTTTTTTATAGGTACAAATATTTGTGAATTTTCATTATTAAGACATTAGAGAATCATTGCTTCTTTCTCCGTTATAAAAAGTGAGTAAAACCTATGACTGCTATATTTCACATTAAACATGCAAATACAATGCCAATTTCAGGTTCTCCTTACAGTCTACAACCCTGTTCTGACTTCTGGCACAGCTCAATTAATTATAAAAAATGAGACTCCAATTATTCTGATCACAATCATGTGGGTGATAATCTACAATCATAAATAGAATTTTTAGGTTACTAAAATGTCAATAGTTTAAGCGGGAACACAGGCTTTCATTCATTTTTGTCAGTAATCTTTGTGTAATATATTACATACTTCCCTGTCCTTACCAACCGTTCTTCGAATAAAATGCCTACCCTATAGGATCTCATTAAGAAATTGGATACTGAGAAAATTTAAAAATGTAGGGTTTTTTCCCCCTAAGTTTTCCATTGTACTATATTGTATAACTTAAACAAGAAAAGTATTGCATTGTTTTCCAGGTATCACAATTTGCTTTCTGTAAACAATAAATCAAAGATTAATGCTTTTCCAACTAAGTGCCCCTTGAGAAAAGTTTAACTATTTTTAGGCATTATCTTTTGACAACAGCAGCTTTCAAAACATTATTTCATTTTTCTGCATCATTGAAACATGTGCCCTATCAACTTCCTTCCTGGCTTGAAAGATTTTTTATCAGTTTATGTAACAGACATGGAAAGGTAATTTATTCCTCAGGTTTAAATGTTTTTCAAGTATGTATGAAGATCTTAATCCAAAATACAAGCTCACTATAATTATTAAACACAACTATAAACACCGTGTCTAAGTTTTGAATTTTGAAGATTTAAGGCAGGTGCAGTATTTACAATTTCTTCATTAAAAAATATAAAAGAGGTTCCTTCTACAGAGATAGTGATTGGAAAGAGCCATAAGAAACGGACTTTTTGGGCAATGGAATATTCAGTATCTAACCATCAAGACCTGGGTAGTTAATTATATGTAAATTAATTCTCACTCCACTAGAAATTTTACTTTCATGATCTCAAATAATCTTCACAAATTTACAGTCAATTCATAAATAAGGTTATGAAATAATTTGATTCAAACTAGGTTTGAAAGTTTCACTCTTGTGTTCATTTATTTCTACTCAAACATAATACCCATTCTCTCATTATATAAACTATTTAGTATAAGTAATATAAAGAAGTTAAATAATATATGAAATATCAAATTAACATTACTTACCCTGCTCATAGAATCAAAGCATTTCCTGACCAAAGATTCCACATCATTAGGTCTATCTTGAACATTTATCCAGTCTAACAAAGAAACATTAAAAAAAGGCAGATCACTGTCTTTAGCATCTATCGAAGTTTCATCCTGCTGAACAGTACTTTGACAAGATTCCCTAATATCTTTGCCACTTTGAGCATCTGTGGTATCTGGGGCTACATGTTCCACTGACTTGTGAAATGAGGTTAACAAGGATTTATTAGTTGTTTTAGGCATATCAGGAGAGAGCACCAGTTCAGTGGATCTTTTCATCTCAGCTTTTTCTGAGTCTTCATGTTCAGGTAAAGAATCCAGTCTTCCCAAACATTCCCTGTAACTATGTCTGGTTAGGCACTCCAACAGTGGAATCTTGGCCATTACTGAAACCGCAGTTCCTAAACTTAAAATACAAAAGATCTGTCAGTAATGAGATTGCTCAAGTTAGGGATTAGCACGTTTGAATGAAATCACATTTTATTATCTCTCACACATACACACTCATCTTACCACCTCTTTATTATATTATACATACACAAACTAGTCTATGAACTAGCTGTTCACTAAAAGAAGTCTAGATTAGTGGAGAGAAAAGAGGACCATTAACACATTATCACTCTAAAGTAAATCTAGCTAGACTATACTAAACAAGTAAACACTCAGCTTTTATGAAATCTTAAAGTATAATAAATTCAAATTTAGAAAAAAAATCTACCGTAGCAGTACCTATAAGTACAACCTTTTGTCCTTAAGTCAATCAAATATATGTGATATATTGAAAGAACAGTATGAATAATATAGATAAGGATAACTTGTATTCATTAAGCCTTAAATATTATTGAAAAGCATGGAAAAATGAAATTTTGATGATTTTTAACTTCTATAAAACCATATGTAAACTGATGCAGGCTCCTACATTAAATTGACATAACTAATAGAACTTTCAAAAAAATAGTTACTTGAAAAGGTTATCACAAAAACATTAAAAAGATCTTTCTAGTCTTAATTAATCCTTCTCTTTCCTCCAAAGATTTCTTCCATTTTCAACTTAACTTCAAATCTAACATTCATACCAAAAAATAGAGAAACCTGAATTAAAGGGGCTACCAAAATTTAAAAAAAAAAAAAAGAAGAAAAGAATGAAAGAAAACAAAAAAGAAAAGAAAGAAAGGGAGAAAAAAAAAATAAAGAATTTGCTACTTGCATCTAATTCAATGTAATAATAATAATTTTTAAAAAAACCACAGAACCCAAAACAAAAAAACTGAATACAAAATATTAAAAGCACATGCGCACAGACGCAATAAAGGTTATATTCCTATTGAATTATCACTACATTTTTACATTAATTACAGCCCTCTTAAAAAAGAACCAGTATGTATTAGATGTGCTTCCATGCAAAGACCTAGAAAGCCATCTCAAGAGAGTCAGAACACAATGGCTTTTTTTCACCTCATTAAACCTGTATCAGGATGGTAATATTTAAAAAGGACCTTAAAATTTTTCTTGATTGTCCAATGTTTGAAAACTTTTCCATTTCCATTGGTTATATTATTTTACATATTACCACTTCTATTTTGTACAAGAGATAGGCAAAGATGTTTGGTTTTGTAAATGACTACACTAAAAAATTTTCAGCCTTTTCCATAAATAAAACCCAAGAAAAATAAACGTTGGAAACTCCTAAAATACCTGTTAAATAAAACTGACTGTACTTTTAAGATTATACAATCTATAAAAACTACAATCTGTAAAGCACTATCATAAAATGCTCAAAAAATAAACACATGTCCTATGAAAAACAAACTTACAGGGAAAAACAAACTATGATAAATTTAAAAGGAATTTTAAACAAACATCTTATTATTCATTTTAATGGCAAACATACTGAGTAAGTTTTAACTTGATGTCTTCTATGGATTGCAGATAATTTGAATAAATACTTTCAAACTTGAAAAGTAGTTTTTGGTATGAATTTGAACAGTCCTCCAGATTGGCCATGATTGCAGCCCAGCCTTGGTGTTGAAGATGTTCATCATGGACAAGACCTTCACAAAAAGAACAAAGTTTCTTGGCAACTTCATACATTTCCTATATTAAAAAAGAAAAGAAAAGAAAATAAAAGAAGGCAATGGTTTGTGTGCACATGTTTGCATGTGTACAAACATGTATATGTATGCATGAATGTGTTCAAAGCACATTTTAAAAAAACTGTTTCTAAAGGACTGTTTCAGTTTATTTCATTGTTTGTGCCTGAAAGAACCTAAAAATAACATAGGATAAGAATTCTGAGGTGTTTCTGAGCAGATATCCTAAGAGATGATTAATAGAAGAATTCTATAAAGAAGTTACCACTAGAAAACAGAGGAGTCAGGGTTCCAGTGATTTGACTAATGACTAACATGTGCCATCCCAAATGTCACTGTCCTCTAATTTTCTCAAGCTGACATATTTATTAAAAGCAAATTTTGTGGAAGACAAAAACTAAAGATTAAAATACATTATCCACTTTTACATTAAAATAACCACAAAACATTTTTTAACATAAGGAGATTCTAGAAAATACTTTATGCAAACGGTGAAAAAGTAGTCCAGAGGAGAAAGTGAGGGAAAGAGATGGGGCCAGATGACGAAAAGATCCAGAGAATACTAAGGTATGGAAGGAGCTGGTCTTTACTCATAAAACGAAGCCTCCTGGAGAATTCTTTAACGTGGAAGAACATGATCAAGCGTATGCATTAAGACTGATAATATGGAAAAAGTTTTATAAGGTGGAATGGGGAGTAGATACATGAAAGAACGGATGAAAAGTGATTATTTTCAAGTTGTCACAGGCTAGTTGTATAAATACAGCAACAGTTATCTAGTTATCAAAATAAACAAGAAATAAGACACTCCCTATGGGCTAGGGATGTCAATAGGATGCTTGTGTGTTATGTCATTAAAAAGTAAACTACCACACTGACTCTAAAATAGAGTGAATAAAACCCTGGAATTATGAAGCACGAAAAAGAAAAAAAGTTTTCATATTTTAAAAATATGGAAGGTGGGTGACACCCCTGAAAAGACCAATAAAAACAAAAGTTGTTGGGTACATTAAAGCAAGAGTTTCTTGCAGTATGTGCAGAAAATGTAGGGAGAAGATTCATAAACACAAAAAAGAACATTAAAAAAAAATTCTAAATATTTAAATTTCTAGAACTGTGAAAAACTGTAACAAATATAAAATAATAATTAAAAATATATGGGAGATGAATGTAAACAACAGAAAATGAAGCAAAATATCCATAATGCATGGAGATACCTATAATTTATCAAAACACAACCCAATAGGAAACTGGACAAAGAATATGGAGCAGGAGAATGCCATAGATACATAGAAAATAAATGAAAAATGCTCAACTTGGGTCATGATCCAGAAAATAAAAAAATAGATACCACACCCTCATCTATCACAATTGCAAAATTTAAGACAGAAAAATGTCATCTTTAGGGTGGGGAAATGTACAAAACAACACAGACTGTACGAGTCCATTTACTTAAAGTTCAAAAAGAAGAAAATAATCTATGATTTAGAAGTCAAGATATTGGTTAACTTTAATGAAGAGGGAGTATGGGTACTGAGAGGGAGAAAACATGAAGTGGGAGTTCTGGGGTTATACTATGTTTTTATCTTGTGTTCACTCTGTGAAAATTCACTAAGAACTAAGGTACAATACGGTTTGTACATTTTCCAAAATGTATATGCCTCAATACACAAAAATCTATTCTTCATTGTACCAATAATGTCACTGAGTCCAAGGTCACACCAGGAATAAATGGAGTGACCAGATAGAATCTCAGGTAATCTGACTTTGGAAACTACACTCTTGACCAGTAAGTTACAGCATCTCTATTTCCTTCCATAATGAATTGATCTCATGTCATTGTTTTGGTTATAGCAGCTATAGAATATATTTAAAATCTGAGATGTTTTTCCCGCCACCTTCCATTCTTCTTTCTCATAACTTTCTTGGCTATTCCTGGACACCCACCCTTCCATATGACCTTAAGACCATTTTAGATCTAAAATAAAACAAAAACAAAAAGAAATCCAAAGCTCCTTCCACCCCCACAAAAATAAAATCATGGCATCATAATGGCAACTAACTGTAATTCATTAAGTTCACAATCATATTTATAAGATATGTCTTCTCATTTGTTGTGTGGTCATGTTTCATGTCCTCAAGGTTCTTTCATTTTGTAGCATGTTATGAGAATTTCCTTCCTTTCTAAAGCTGAAAAATATTCTATTATAAGCACATGCCATATTTTTTATTACTCATTTATCCACTGATAGACATTTAGGTCGATTCCACCTTTTGGCTATTGTTAATAATGCTACTATGGATCGTGGGATACACCATTGTTTTATTAAGTTATACTGAAAATTCTAATAATTGTTATCCTTTGTCTGGTGGTGGTAGGCAAATATATAATTTCACTTATCTTTTTCATAAACTAAACCTTTTATCATTACATTTCACTTTGTTCTGTTTAATGCTTTTAAGTCCACTTTGTTAAATATTAGTATCACCATTTTATCTTTGTTTACATTAACCTATTAGCTCTGCATATACCTATCTTTTCATACTTTAGCAACCTGTTTTAATTGCATTGCCTATAAATGATACAGCTGTGGGCTATTTTGTTTTTTAGCTGTATCACACAATTTATCTTTTAATAAGGCAATTGGCTAAGAAATCCCAAGACTTTTACTAATCAAAGTAAATGTTTAGTAATGTTGTCTGTTTATTTTTACAAAAGGTAAATACTGTTATCTCATTTGTTCTAAGACTTTACATTTTTTCATGTCTGGATGCAAAATGTGGCTTACTACTGACAGCTTAAAGAATGCCTATAATATTACAGTATGGTAAACAGCGAGTTAATAGGGAAAAACTAAATAACTGCAAAACAACTCGTGGGGACAGCAACTAGCAGTGTAAGAGGTATATATTGGATAGAAATTTGATTGTCTTCCAGGAACTAACCACGGATGTGGGAAAAAGAATTACATTTTTAGAGCTATTTAAGCTCTCTTTGTCTATGTCTACTCTAACACAGGTACTTTTTTAATTAAAGAATATTCAAATGTAATTATCTACTTGTAGGAGAGAAGTTGACCCAATCCTGTTCTCAGATAGCTTTTCCACTCTAAAATACTGCAATTGCGAATGTAGAATAACTAACAATGTATGAGCCTAAAATTTAAAAACTAGATATATTAACCACAAAATATATTTTTAGAATTGTTTGTCATTTTTCATATTTTTTTGCATGTTTCCTATGCAATTTAGACTACTCTATTTAGGTTTGAATGCTTTTAGGAAAATCAGTTATTTAAATAATTGTTTATATCTTACCACTGCAAGTTGTGTCCTGGAAGCAACAGTGTGAAAAACTGCAGGCATCATAAGAGATTCTTCAACTTTTATTTCCATGTCATTTTCTGTTGAAAAGGTAGTTTTAGGAATAGCAGGTGGACGATCACATAAGATCATTTCTTTGTTAAAAAGAAAAATTGGATTTGTGTCCTATATATAAAAAAAAAAAGTCAGATGTAACTGAAATAAAATGTTACTGAACATGCACATTGCCCTCACTATATGAAGTGAATAAACCTTACTTTTGAACACTGAGTTCCCAGCTCCCTATCTGATGTGAAGGTGGAGCATCCTTGTATGAAAGGACTCTTGGATACCTACCGTCCCAGCACTGTAGGTACACACTCTTCTATCTGCAGCCATGCACTCTCCTCCATTGACCACCAGCACCTGGTGCTGAATAGCAATCTTATATTTGCTTTGAATGGCATGCTTAAGGTCTGCCACGCTTAAAAAAAAAAGAAAAGAAAAGAAATCAGTTATTTGCATTTGTCTCATACTTTTATTTTCAAATAAGTACTATATAAAAATACTTAGATAGGCTAATGAATTTCACTCTAAAACGTTCCCCCAAAACAGTAGTAAAAAATTTAAGCTTCCTATTTCTTGAAGTGGATTTCATAAACAAGTGCCTGATCTTCGGTAAATACATCACCCATTGTGTCATATCTAAAAGTGAGTCTTTGAAATAGAGGCAGTAGAGACATTTATTTTTGTGTTCTCTTTATAACATATCAATGGAATATGCTCAAATCAGTAGAAGGTCTGCTAAAGTTCTAAGAATACATGATTTGTGTTCAAGTCTTCACAACACTTTACAGAAAGTACATTAGTGTAAACCATGTGAAAATTCCTCCTTTTTACTATCTTTCAAACATTTATTTCTACAGAGGTAAAGCTGTGTTTAATGAAAATGAGTCCTCTAAAAAAACAAAATTATCGCATAATTCCATTTTAAAACAAAGATTATTGATTTCACAAATTATTTACAATAATTTCAGTCTCAGATTTACGCTGAGCTCTCCGTACCTTTCACAAATATCGAGGAGCACATTCATTAGGTAAATATTGGAAACTTCTGAAAACTTCGAGAATTATTAGACATCTGAGCCCCACTAATTTGGCTAAAAATATTAAACTTATTTTATTCTCATTAACAAACAAAACACACCTATAGACCTTATTCATGCAAAGGATTAAAAACAAATGACCTAAAAACCATAGAAGTGATGCATATTGTTTTATAAAGCTAGCAATAATTCCCTTAACAATGGCTTATGAAACTTAAAATATTAACAGCAACTGGCTATAGGTACTTATAACAATACAGCTTCAGTTTGAAATCAGATTGTTTGTGAGTCTCGTTAAATTTTGAATATCACATTCATGCAACAGAACCAACCACAACTTAAAGAATTTAACTAGCATTTCACAGAAAGATGACAATTACAAATGCAATGTGGTGGGTAAAAGATTTAAGAATCACCATATGCTACATTTTTCTAACAGTGAAATAGTTTCCTCAAAATCAAATATTTCTTTAATTTTCTGCATGCAGAGAAATTGCAAAATTAAAGAGGATAAATTAAATACAACTCACGTTTGCACTGTAAGTTCAGTGTCAAATGTTAGAGTAGTTCCAGTGTTAACCAGAAATACATACAACTTCATGATGATTTCTCTGGATTCTGTGAGCTCACACCTCACCCTCTTGATACGGTTACTGGAAGAAACAAGAAATCAATTTTACAGACACAACTACAAGTGCAAATATCTTCATGCAGATGCAGATGCAGCACAATTTTACTACATAAATAATAAAAAATCAAAATAGGTTTTGATGTCTAAGATGGCTAACTGGGCAGTTCAGTAAACTGTATGGTTAAAGAAAAAAAGAAAGAGTAGTGAAAAGCATTAATAGTTCTACCATGGCAAAAAAGTTTGTTTTCAGGAAAAAAGAGGCCAGCAGTTAGAATAAAAGTGGATATGTTCATATTTCACACTGTTTTTTTACATTAAGATTAAAGCATTTGGTCAAACATCTTAGCACCAAAAGTTCTTCCCCAATTTCCTCCTCAAAACAATAAAAACTAGACTAGTATTAAGGTTAAACTTACTAGAAGCAAGTAAGAGGTGCTAATACTTGCAAATTAGGGGATATGAGTCCCAATTCCTTCCACCAGCTGCCATCAGTGTTCCACTTCCATAGTGGGCTAGAAGCACTCCATAAGACACTGTGGCCCTAACAGTTATAGCACCCTTGAGCAACAGTAGAAAGTATTCTGGTTTGGAAATCAGAGTATTTTAAACAACTCTGCCATTAATGAGTCCAAGCTAAAACTAATCTATAAAATAAAGCTTCTACATCAATAAACTGAGGAAAAGATTTCATGATCTGGCATTTTATTTTTAACAAATGGAGGTAAAAAATCTAAGATTAATTAAAGTGGCAAAAGATAACTATAAATAAACTCCCAGAAAGTAGTAGGTATCTTCATTTATGCTGTTTTCTCCATAAGCCTTAAAAGTATTTTCTCTGAATTAACAGAGAAGAAAGAAAAAGCAAGTAGGGTTTTAAAATTAAAGTTTCCAAAATCATTATTTTAAATGCATTAGATAAAAAACTTACAAAGGTAGCAACTGTGACTTACCGTCAGGCACTGTGAATAGAACTACCACTTTCCTTAAGAAGCAGATTAAAACTGGCTTATGTTTCCTTTGCTTGAAATTGGCAACTGAATGGCATTACTGGTTAAACTCAGAGAACTGAAAAAGAAATTTTTCTAGATTATTAGAGAGAAAAACAATTCAGTATGTAACAATAACATATAGTTGTTGTTCTCTTCTTTCTTTTAAAATCATCATCTGTTAAGAGTAGTTTCTACTTAGGCCCTTTTCCTACCTGCATATTACCTGAAATCCCAACCAATGACTTCAACCCACATCACTCCATTGAAAGACATCAAACAAGTGTCACCAACTAACCTCCCCCAAACTGCTGATTCTACAGCCTTTTCTCAGTCCTTAAAATGTAATAGTAAAGAAGTGCCCAAGCAATGGAGTCACACAGCCTGGGTTTGGTCTTCTCCCCATTACTTGCAACCATATGATTTTGGAAACCATTTGAGTTTCCTTTCTTGTACACAGGAATAAAAATGGCACCTGTAGCAGATAGCCTCTAAACCAATTATCTGTTCTACCTCCACCTCTTAGTACCCACACTCTAGTGAAATCCCCCGCCATCCACATATAGGCAGGCCCTTTCTAACCAATAAAATATTCCAAAAGTGATGGGTTATTGTGTCCCTGATTGTTACTCAAGATTATAACTTGAATCATTCCAGCTGATGTCTCTCCTTTGCAAGCTTTGACCAACGAAGCTGCCATAGGGAGGGGCCCACCTAGTAAGAAAATGAAAGTAGTCTCTGGCCCACAGAGGGCCTTAGTCTGACAACCCTCAAAGAACTGAACCTTGACCGCAACCAATGAACCCAGAAATCGATCAGCCGAGCCTCAGACAAGACTTCAGTGCTGGCCAACACCCTGATCACAGTCTCATGAGAGCCCCAGAAGCAGAAGACCTAGCCAAGCCATGCCTACAATCTATGAAATAATACATTTATGTTGCTTCAAACAGCCAAGTTTATGGTAATTTCTTACTCAGCAATAGATAATTAATACAGCACAACCACATCACAGGGATATTAGGAAGATGTAAAAGAAAAAAACATATGGTACTTGGCAGGCAATAAGCCAACTCGCCAATGTTTGGGTGGGAGCTCAGGCCTCCTTACTCACTTTCGTAAAATAGAGCTCACCTACTCCCATGGCTGCAGCTACTACCACTGTTGGCTGCTGACTCCTGAATCTTGCCCAAATTGCTCCTGAGCTATCCATCCAAACCCTCTCAAACTCAACAAATCCAAACTGATTTTCTACATTCATTTCTTCAATATTGTTTCTAAAACTGGATTATCTTCTCTGCTCCCTAAACCTTCTTGCTTTTAGTTTCTTATTTCTCTCTGTTGAGGAAATTTATTATACATTAACCCAATTTCTCACTTACTATCTTAAACCTTTTGTCCTAAAAGACATATAAGCATTATCGAATCTGTCCTGTCAATTCTAACACTTGTACATTTATTGGCACTGTATCCCTATTTCTGTTCTTACTGTCTTAAATCAGACCCTCAACTGTGCCTCCTCTAGATTTTTACAAAAGCTTCTCAACCTGTACCATATCTCCTCAATCCCATGTCCACCATCCACCATACTGCCTTCAAAGAGATCATTCTAAATTCTAGGCTGATCTAGTTTATCCTCTCCTTAAAACTCACAATGATTGTGATTTTTACAGCAGCAGCTACCATTTTGTACTTACTTTATCTCAGGAAACTACTCTGAATGCTTTATTAAATGAAATGTTTTCAGGTGATCCTCACAAGAATCCTTTGGAGTAGATACTACTGTCATCCTCATTTTGTAGAAAAGGAAATTAAGAATTAAAGGAGTGAAGTAACGTCATAGGTTAGTGATTGAATGGCAAGCTAACTCTGCCGTTTTCATTATTTTTATCATTACAGTAACCACCAAGTGAGTAAACAGAATATGGCCTCTTCCTCTCTGGCACAACATCTCACCCTCATCCTTCCACCAATCCCTCCACCAACTTTTTTTACTCCCAAATACCATATTGCTTAAACTCCCCGAACAAAATAAACCGTTAAAAGTTTCTCTCTGAGCTTTCATGGGGCAGATCTCCCAGCTTAGAATTCTCCTTCCCCTACTTGCTATGATCACCCCTTCTACTTGCACAACCCTCACACACATTTTCTTTCACAGAATCAATCACTTCATTTGCTGCGCTATACACTCTATATGTGCTTCCATGCTTGCATACATTGTTATGTTTCCTTTTATATTTTTCACCTCTACTAAATAAGAAGCCTCTTCAAAAATAAGGGCTATGCATTCCTGGAAACTAGCTCTAAAATAATTTCTAAATAAAATAAATAAATAATTCAACACTAGCAAGTATTATTCTACATCCTTACAAAGACCCTTAGAAAGCCACATGCTTAACATCTCTCCCAGGATTTCCTCAACTTGTTCTCTAAGAAAAATCCCTGGATTTTCCAACGTCATTATTTTCATCACAACAGTAAGATTCCCGTTCATCCATCACCAATGCACCCTTCCCACCATTACAATTTAGGAGTGATGCAGATACTCTAAAAATGTAGCCCCCTTAGTTCAGCCCAATTAAACAGATACTAAAGTTCTACCTAACAAGTAGAGACTAAAATATATTTTCTGTTATTAATATACTATAGATTAGCAAATATTTTAATTAATACGGGAACATGACTAGGAATCCAATAGATTAAAGTGATAAGTAGCTGACACAGAACCTCCAATTAACACAGCTAGGATCTTGAGTAACAACAGCAAGATGCTTTTCCAACTCCTGTTGGGCATTACATGCAGGGGAGAGGAAAATGTGTTAAATTGCTAAAGTTTTGAGGATTTCATACCATAGGATTACTAAGGCTATCCTGATTCATATAATTACTTTTCCTTCACGAAATAAAAGTTTTTCCATATTACAAATGCTTCATAATCACAACTACCAGTGGTTAAAAAGCATTCCAACTTGTGAATTCACCATAATTTATTTACTTACTATCTCCTAGGTTTGTTCTTTTAATCCCACAGACATGGCTGGTACGGTGGCTCACGCCTTTAATCCTAGCACTCTGGGAGGCTGAGGTGGGAGGATTGCTCAAGGTCAGGAGTTCAAAACCAGCCTGAGCAAGAGCGAGACCCCGTCTCTACTAAAAATAGAAATTAATTGGCTAACTAAAAATATATAGAAAAAATTAGCCGGGCATGGTGGCGCATGCCTGTAGTCCAGCTACTCGGGAGGCTGAGGCAGAAGGATTGCTTGAGCCCAGGAGTTTGAGGTTGCTGTGAGCTAGGCTGACACCATGGCACTCTAGCCCGGGCAAGAGAGTGAGACTCTGTCTCAAAAAAAAAAAAAACTCCCACAGACGTATCTTTTGTTCCTTCTGTGTAGGATTATTTCCATAAGATAGATTCCTAGAAGTAAAATTGTCGGGCCAAAACCTTCAAACATTTTAAGTCTGTTAAAGTATGCTACAAAATTGCTTCTTTTACCAAGTTATACTCCTCAGGCTATGTACCCAGTCACCAAGGACAATAATATAGCCTTGCTAGTATTACATGTTCAAATGTTTTCCAATAATATTTTACATAAACATGTTATCTTTAATTATTAGTGAGTTTGAATGTCATTTATTCACAGATTGCCTAATATGTACCAGATATTATGCTAGACACAGAATGTAGCAGGGAACATAGTATAGGTCCTGGACTACTATGAACCTCAGTTACTAGAAACAAGGATAGCTCCATCTTACAGCATTAGCTTAAAGATTAAGCAAGACAATGTCTGTGTATATATATGTATATATACACTCACTTATAAAACATGCAATACAATGCCTAAGATAAACACTCAGTAAATGTACTCAACAAACAAATTTTGTACACATACATGCAAGGCATTGGAGATTAAAAAAAAATGATGGAAAATAGCACAATACCTGTAGCCAGGCAAAGTAAGCATAATTGTCATAAATGTGATACTCTATAATATGCAGTGACAAGGAAATATAAAGAGCTCTTAACACATCTACGAGAAGACAGGCCAGAAGGTGCAGACCTAGAAAAGGCATGCAGATCTGAGAGATGTTAATGAGAGGAAGCTAGAGATAAGCAGGGAATCAAATGACTGTATTGAACAAAGATATGCTGAATGTTAAAAGGAATAATTTTGTTTTCTGAAAGATTGGGTAGCTTAAGTATGGTAACTAGAATGGAAGGAATATTCATTCATTCATGCAAATCCAACAAATACTTATTCATTTTCTGTGCCAGGACTGAGTACTCTGTTAAAAAACTAGACATCATCTTTGCACTCATGGAATTTACAGTCTTGAAGGAGAGACATAAAACAAGAACAAAGTAAACATAAGTTGTGGTAAATGAACACACACAAAAAAAGAATAGGTAAGAAGAAGGACCTACTTCAGATTTAGGTGATTAAAGGAGGCCTCTCTGTAGGTTACATTTAAATGAGTTCTTTGCGATAAGAAAAGGCAGGTACTGACAAGGCAGGGGTACAGAAGTACAAGACAACACATCATTTTTTGTGAGATTAAACATAAAATCTTAATTACTGTATTAAATTTTTGCTTTTCTCTTTTTCCTTGTGAATATCATTTATCTTTTTGTTTTGATATAATTTCACACTTAGAGAAAAGTTACAAGAATATTACAAAGAACTACCCTTGTCCCATTTACCTAGATTCACCAACAGTGAACACTGTGTGTGCTCCATTTGCTATAACCTTTATGCCAGTGCACAGTCTTGTGCAAGCACATGCACTCTCTCTCTATATATATATATATATGCACAGACACAGAGACATTTTTTCCCAAAATATTTGAGATTAATTTGCAGAATGTCCCTTTATTCATAATTCTTCAGAATGTGTACTCCCTAACAGTAAGGATTTTCTCCTAAATAACCAAGAAACATTTATCAGACCATGAAATTTAACACTGATGCACTATTATTATCTAATCCACAGTCCATATTCAAACTACTGTCCTAATGATATACTTCAATAGCTCGCCCCCCCCCCCGATCCAGGATCCATTTCAGGGTCACATGTTGTATTTAGAACTATAACATCTAATCTCTTCAATCTGGGGACAGTTCAACCTTTCTTTTTCTTTTCATGATCTATGGCCAATACTGCTCTCAATCTATCAGAAGCTTTAGAAATCATTAAAGAGTAAAGATGACCTTGTTCCCTGTCACTTACAGTAAACGGAGACAAATCAGACAAGCTGAAGAGCAGCTACATGCCTTTAAACAAACACCAGTCTCTTCATCTGACATTCACACTAAGAAACACTTCAACCTAAGAAACCACAATCATTAACAATGCTAATCAAAAAAAGGTGATAGATCTAAACTTCTTAGAGAATTAGTTTATCTATACACTTCATGAACAATTTAAATGATTTTTCGGATAGTTCTGATTACAGTGGCTCTAGAACCTACATTAAAATCTGACTCCACTAAATAGGTACACATGATATTACTATTTATCATTTAGTACATTTCAAACAGCTTCTAGTGATGTTAAAGACAATATCATTTTCCAAGGTTTTCATCCATTGTTTATACAGCTATAAGACTGGCAGCGTAAATCAGAAGTCCCTTTCGGATCCGAATCTTCACTCTTTACATCTTCATTAACTGCCAGCTACCACCAAAGATCTACCTAAGAATAACAGAGAAAAATCTAACTAGTACGACCAGGCATCATTTCCCCATGGGTCTACTGTGCTGGTAGTCTGTGAGCGAATGTGAGGTTCATGGCTTTCATGGCCACAAATGCTCTTATTTTTTCCACATGTCCATATTCCACATGTTCCACATGTACATGGCACATAAAATAATCACTGCTAACACTTAGAGTGATTCATTATATACTAGTCATTATGCTACGTACTTTTATATGCATCACACCTCATTTACCATAACATGTAAGACATTCATGTTATTACTGTTTCCATTTGCAAATGAGGAAAAAGATTCAGAAGTTACTCAACTTGGCTAAAGGGAGAAACTTAGTAAACAAAAGATACAGGGCCTTGAACACTGGTCAGTTTGCTACATTCATTCAACAAAAATATCACCTAATAGGCCAGGAGTGGTAGCTCATGCCTGTAATCCTAGCACTCTGGGAGGCTGAGGCGGGAGGATTGCTCAAGGTCAGGAGTTCGAAACCAGCCTGAGCAAGAGCAAGACCCCATCTCTACTAAAAATAGAAAGAAATTAATGGGCCAACTAAAATATATAGAAAAAATTAGCCAGGCATGGTGGCACATGCCTGTAGTCCCAGCTACTCCAGAGGCTGAGGCAGGAGGATCGCCTGAGCCCAGGAGTTGGAGGTTGCTGTGAGCTAGGCTAACGCCATGGCACTCTAGCCGGGGCAACAGAGTGAAACTCTATCTCAAAAAAAAAAAAAAAATCACCTAATAATAATCTATTCTTAGGCATTTTCTTAGCATGGAGAATACAACAGAAAATAATTGCCTGATCTTGTAGAGCTTAACACCCTAGTAGGCAACCTTTAAGTTTTATATTTATGTACAAGCTCCATGACACCTATCTTCAGGAGGAAAAAAACTACAAAAAATGAATTTATTTTTTAAGTAAAAACAAAAATTACATTTCAAAATATATACTTCCACTTTACTGTGTTTTATTCTTTAGAGATAATAATACTATTGGAATAGCAATACCTACCATTGATTGGAACAAGTACGGACTATACCAAGTACATGATATTCTCACAAATCCTACTGTGACAAAGGTTAGAATTACCAACATTATTCAAATGACAAAACTATGGCTCAAAGAAGTTCATCTTTTACTAAAATACTAAGATCCCTTACATGTAATCACATGTAGAAAGCCGATTCTATTACTTGGCATTTTACTGTTCCTTTAGAAATTCCAACAATTTTTTTCCCCTCGTAATTTTCCCCTCTATGTGATCATTTTCAAATATTCACTTTTCTAAAAACAATACCCAAAAAATCCTTTCCTTATTAGGTTAGAAAAATGGGGTGGCAAAACACTTAGACATGTGACAATGTAAAGTTTTCGACTAAAGGAAAGTCACCACTCAAGAAATGGCATGGACCCAGATCTTGGGAGAACAAGATTTGCTTGGGTCCATAAATGAAAAGGTGACTCTTAGCATGTATCAGGGACTAGAAATTCTTCCTGGTCATCTTGGCAGTGTGAAAGTCTAGGCTTTCAGGAAGAAGCGAAGCGTGATTCAGTATCTATTCTCAGGCTCATCCCCCTCAGGTGGTCCCTATGGATCCAGAGTAAGTCTCAAACTCATAACAACTGGGCGCAAAGCATGACCACCATACTCTGGGTGGCCCACACCAGAAGTGTGGGACAGGGCAGGCGTTTTCTCTCTTGCTATATAAGCATCTACATAATAGCCTTGATTTTGCCTCTTGGACAGCAAAGACTAAGATACTTAACTATCTGGTCTTTATAGAGAAAGTATGTGACTCCTTTAAAGCTTGAGCAACTGTAGCCACTTCAGTGACAGCTGCACATACCTGTTACTACCAGGCATCTAGTAGCCAAGGACTGAAGCCCCCTGGTAAACCCAGGCCATTCACAACAGTACCACCAAATGGAAATGATACCAACAATAGCAAAGTCCCCTAGAAAAGAGCCCAATTTTCCAGTTTTCTTTCTAGCAGAGAATAGACTTGGGACTGATCACAGAAATGAATGATTCTCTCTCTGGCTTATGCAGGAGGGAAAGGGTAGGAAAAAAAAAAGGAGTTGTTTTCCATTACCTGCCTCCCATCACTTAATTTGCAAAGATGTGACTTTCCTTCCTCCTTAAAACTGGTGAAGAATGACAATTGTAACAAGTGACTAACGGTTATTATTTGCTGTTAAAAAAGAGTTCCTATGAATTAATAAGAAAATCACAAAGACCCACAATACACAAATAGGCAAAGAGCATGAGTAGGTAATTCAAATGGTTAACAAATGTAGAAATATTTGAAACTTCTTCAGTAATCAAAGCAATACAAATCTAAAAAGAAGACATAATTTTTCACCTATCAAACAAGATTTTCAATCTAAGATTCCAAGATTTTCAACCCAAAAGAAATAAAATGTATAAAGAAGTAAAAACTACTTTAGAAATTAGTATAAGCAAGAAATTTTTCCCTTTCCATAAATTATTAATATATATTTCACAGCTCCACGGAAAAAGAGGCAGTGACAACCTGCCTTAAATAGGGCCTCAAATACCGATAGCACTCCAGGTAGCGAAGATCCAAAGAAGGTCTGGCCTTTGCCCTCGGCTACTGGGAGGTGATCTCAAGGCCCTTGGAAGTGTCTTGAAAGACAGGATTGTCTTTGTTTGTCTGGGAGCTTTAGCCATGGACAATGATAGGGGCTTCTGGACACATGTATCAGTTTAGTTCCTATTTCTAGAGGAACTGGATACCTAACACATTAGTCTGACCTCCAGGAAGGTAAGCCATAAAAACAATGTGTGATCAAGCTCCACCATAAATATGAAAAATGAAATGTTTACTTGAATTGGCTTTTCTTGGACCTGTCCTAGATGACACCCAAGATGCCTAGGTACTCAAGTTTCTCTCGTTACCTCTCATACATAAGGTAACTTGTATATATAAGGCTCTCAAGCCAGCTATTTAGGGAATCAGAAAAACTTGGTCTTTCTTGAAGGGCTATACAGTCTTAACTATATGTGAAAGGCCAGATCTGTAATATTAACAGTAAATGGGTAAAGAGTTGCATTACTCTCTCCAAGATATCATCTCATTTTTATTCACACAGTCACTTTTCTATCACCTAAATCTCTTCATAAAGCTGCCTGATCAAGTTCTCTCCTCTTTACCTTAATTCCTATACCACTAAAATCTTCTTTCGTAAAAAAATTCTATTTCTATCTTAAGCTGTTATTCCAATTCTGGATTACTGATTTTTAGGGGGTCATGTAATAGTTTCACAGCAAGGTAAATGTGTTTGGTACAGGAAAGATTTTATTTCATTTTTTCACATTTCACAGATTGGACACAGTAAGGGAATGGAAATATGAATTTTTGTGTAAGCAAAATAAAAGCTTATCAGATTTTAATTAAAAAGTATGGTTTATAAATTAATTGAATACTCTGGACAACAGGCTGAATGAAATACATACATTCACGCTAATGTTGTAAATTCTCTTATTAAAAGAAATGCCATAAGGACTATCTAAAGACAAATTTTGTGTAATCTAAGTCAAAGTTATAAAATGTTATTGAATTGCACCTTCCTCAGCTGATCCATGAGCCACACGGCTTTATTATCAAGGAAAAAATGCAGATTACAATTAAAAACTCTTCCTCATCAGTACACATCTGTAAATTTCCATTCCCCTATCTGTAAATGGGGATGTTAATAATACCCACCTCATATGGCTGAAGTAGAAAATGAGAGTTTATTTAGCACAACGCCAACTTCACAGTAAAAAGTCCAAAAATGTGATCTAGGGACAAGAACTAACTCTGTGACCTAACACAAAACACTCAAAAGCACCTGTTGATTGAACCGGGTTTCACAAGCAAATGTATAAATACTTTTAGGATGCTACCAGCAGTACTCTATGAAAATGAGAAAGCAGAGTTCAAATAGTAACAGAGAGATAACTGTTATTCAAGTAGCTAATTCTTGGCAGCCTCTTTAACCAACGTACTCCAAGGCTCTTATATTAAAAACAAAACAAAACAAAAAAACCCCACAATAATCTTGGTTTAATGTGATTTGACGTCCTATGTTAATAAGTACTCCCTGCTAAATGCAAATCAAAACTGCAATGAGATATCATTTATCTCCAGTAAGAATGGCCT
>VBSM01001124.1:4869268-4899273 GCA_008086735.1 Cheirogaleus medius
TATACGTAACCTTACCATTTGTACCCCCATAATATGCTGAAATAAAAAAAATAATAAAATATAAAAAGAGAAAAAAAAATAAGTACTCCTTGCTTCTACATTAACAACTACTAAGTCTCTGTACCCTCTCTTCCACTTTATTTCCATTAAGCAATCTAGTTCAGTGCTTACTGCTGCATGCCTAGGCTCTGACAATTACCTGAGCTCCTCCTTTGTGCAGATTCCATCTAAAATTCATCTTGGAAGATAACAACTCAACAATCTTTGGTCCTCTTTTTTTTCTTTTTGAGATGAGGTCTTGCTCTGTCATGGTCGTCCAGGCCGGAGTGCAGTGAGTGGCACAATCATAGCTCACTGCAGCCTCAAAGTCCTGACCTCAAGCGATCCTCCCACCTTAGCCTCACACGTTACTAGGACTACAGGTGTGCACCACCACAATCGGCCTTTTCCCCCCTAAGTATCACAGAGATACAAATGTTTTTGGATTGCTTTTGTAATGCTCAAGTTGGGGTAAAGAGTGTGCCTATCACCCAGACAGTGTTCATTGTACCCGTTAGGTAGGTTTTCACCCACCCATTCCTCCCCTCCTTGATTTTCCATTGAATTTTTACTTCCCTACATGCACATGTGTACTTATCAGTTAGTCCCAATATAATAGTATATGTGGTGTTTGTTTTTCCATTCTTTAGATAGTTCACTTAACATAATGGTCTCCAGTTCCATCCAAATTCTTGCAAAAGGAATTAATTCATCTTTCTTCATGGCTGAGTATTCCATGGTATACATATACCACATTTTGTTAATCCACTCATGAATTGATGGGCACTTGGGTTTATTCCACATGTTTGCAATTGTGAAATGTGCTGCAATAAACATTCGAGTGCAGGTGTCTTTTTGATTAAATAGCTTTCTTTCCTTTGGGTAAATACTCAGAAATGGGATTGCTGGATCAAATGGTAGGTCAACTTTTTAGTTCTTTGAAGAATCTCCATATTGTTTTCTATAGAAGTTGTAGTAATTTGCAGTCCCACCAACAGTGTATAAGCATTCCTTTCTCTCTTAATCCATGCTAGCATCTACTGTTTTTGGAATTTTTAATAAAGCCATTCTGACTGGGGTTTTAATTTGCACTTCCCTGATAATTAGTGACAATGAGCATTTTTTCATATGTTTGTTGGCCATTAGTCTATCTTCTTTTAAGAAGCTTCTGTTCATGTCTTTTGCCCACTTTTTCATGGGGTTGATTTTTTTTCTTGCTGATTTGAGTTCTTTGTAGATTCTGGTCATTAGTCCTTTATTGGATGTATAGCTTATTAATATTTTCTTCTCATTTTTAACTTTTTTTGTAGTGACAGGGTCGTGCTACGTTGAGCAGGCTGCTCTTGAACTCTTGAACTCAAAGTGATTCTACCACTTTAGCCTCCCAAATTGCTAGGATTATAGGAATGAGCCACTATGCCTGGCCTGTTAAGTCCTCTTTTAATTTTACTTTGCTTCTCCAACTAAAAATGCTTCATGACAACCACTCAATTAAGTTCCTTAGACTGACACTCCACTGTTTCCCTTCTTTGTTTTACTAAAGTACATGATGCTTCCAACCATTTAAACTGATCTCTTGACATGAAGAATGAGCCTTGGTTTTTTTGTGCCTCTGATTCATATCATTCCATAGCTTCCATTTTGTAACCAAGAACTCACAAATATTCTGTCATAAAGTCTTCTCCAATGTACTGGCTGTCAATGATCTGTTCCTGAAGCACTTACAGCTCAGACTTCAAATTCCAACTAATCAAATAACAGTGTTTCTAATCAAAACATAAATAAATATCCTGCTACACTTTTTTTCACCACTTGCCAAATACCTTACATTGCCTCAACTGTATGGTAAACAGTTAAAGAAAACTTGGTCTTACCTTATACCTCTCCTTGAAACACCACAGTACCTAACATATAACATACTACCTAGAGACACTGAGCAGCCAGTAAATGTTTTAGGCCAAAACTATGGAGAGGACTACAATGAGAACCAAAACTGAAATCAAAAAGACTCCATTTATTTACCACAATGTATAGTTTATGTACATATTCCCATATGCTTGATATCAAAATAAGAAGATCCAACAAAGCTGAATTCTCTGCTTTGTATGTAATAATTGTTTAAAACATTAAGCAAGAAGGGTACATATTTGGGCAGAAGTAAGAAATCTGGGTTTTAGGACTAAACTAGCTTCACACTTTTAGTCCTGTGACCTTGAGTTATCCAATTATTCCAAATAGTCTCCTCATCTGAAAAAAAGGGGTACACTAGATGATTCTTTCAATCTTCTATAAAATTACACATCAAACCCAATTCTAACATACAGCCATTGGAACAAATATTAATTTTAAAAACTTAATTTGTGAGCCAGTGTCCAAAGAGATAAACATACATGCTATCTGCCTTCTAAAAGCTCAATCACATAAAATGCACATTACAATATTAAATAAGAAGAGGTATGCAAAAGTTATACTGAGAAGGAATGGATACAAACTCATACAGAGAAGGTACCATTCCCCCCCCCCACAAAAAAGGATATGTAAAATCAAGTTCCAACTCGAAATGTACCCACAATGATCACACATTACTAAAAAACTTAAGAGGACAAACATAGTAAACCACTAATTCCTTTTAAGGAAATGATCATTTTAAAAAGCTAATCCTTTTATCAATGTGGAACTCTGGGCTTCCTCATTATGTATATTTTCCCTTAATTTATGTAAAATCCATTAATTCCACTAATGAGTTGAGTCTTCATGATCTAAAAGTAGTTATTGTATGTAACTGTAAGGTACAAGCATAGGAATTAACTGCTATTGAAGGAATTAAGACATTTTTTCCTTGCTTTATGTGTTTAAAAAACATTAACTTTATTAGTCTTATATAAATAAAAGCCTAGTACTATTACTTTTCACCAAATAAGATTTCCAAAATTTGACATGATGCTCATTTTATATAAAATCTTATCTTTTATAAACCAAACCATACTTAATATTACACAAGTTAACACAAAACAATTGTAAAAAGTAACAGGTTAGTAATTCAACAATTGACACAAGATTTTCTTAAAATCATTTGACCCTGTACATAAACAAGGGCTTTAGTTTCTGCCCATTGAGACAATAACTACTACGTGCCTACAATATATATTGAGACAATAACTACTACGTGCCTACAATATATATTGAGACATGGTAGGAAAGAACTGTCAAAACATGTCAAACAAACTCATAGTAGTTAAAATTGTGGGACTGTGGTACATTAAAAAACAGATAATGTATGAAACAGAACAGAACCAAATATATCTTTATAAATGCACACACAGATATACCATAATGGTGGAATTTCAAATTGGGGTGAGGGATAAACTTTTCAAGCAATAGTATTAGTATTACAACTAATGGCTCTCCATAGCATAAACTGTCTGGAGGAATATATTAATATATTTACTAAGAAATGAGAATTAAAACATCAACAAGTTTTTTACCCTTCAGATAGCTACTAATGATTAAAATGAGTACTAAGTGTTGACAAGATAACAGTGTGCCCACTGGAACACTTCTGACAAAAATATAAATTGGTACAATCTTTAAGAATATTTAATCTGGTAATATGTGCCAAAATTTAAAATGTACAAGCCAGCAAGTCTACTTCTGGGAATATATTAGAAGTAAAAAATGAGACAAATATACAAAGGTATACATCCAGTGGTTTGTTTTCTTTTTGAGACAGTCTCACTGTTGCCCTGGCTAGAGTGCCATGGCGTCAGCTTAGCTCACAGCAACCTCAAACTCCTGGTCTCAAGCGATCCTTCTGTCTCAGCCTCCCGAGTTGCTGGGACTACAGGCATGCGCCACCATGCCCGGCTAATTTTTTCTATATATTTTTAGTTGGCCAATTAATTTCTTTCTATTTTTAGTAGAGACGGGGTCTCGCTCTTGCTCAGGCTGGTTTCGAACTCCTGACCTTGAGCCATCCACCTGCCTCGGCCTCTCAGAGTGCTAAGATTACAGGTGTGAGCCACCGCCCTCGGCCCATCCAGTGGTTTTCACTGCATCTTTACTTTTCACAAAGAAAAGTTAAGACGACTATCAATAGTTTGGTTAAATTACAATGCAATTATAAAATGTGACATTATTTAGACATTTACAAATGTTTGTTCAGATCCATACATATTGATTAGTGACATATTTATTCAGTTAAGAAAAGCAAGTTACAGAATATATGTGATTCTGTTTGTGGATTTTATTTTTATAACTAACGCAGAGGGTTGTATGTGTATACACAAGCATTCTAGAAGTCTGGAACAATTTAACACCAATCTTTTCAACAATGGCTATCTCCTTCACTTTCTCTGATGTCCTTAAACATCACATTTATAATCAGAGGGAAAAACACATATCCATTTTTTTTTTTTTTTTGAGAGAGTCTCATTGGTTGCCCGGTCTAGAGTGCCATGGCGTCAGCCTAGCTCACAGCAACCTCAAACTCCTGGGCTCAAGCAATCCTCCTGCCTCAGCCTCCTGATTACTGGAACTACAGGCACGCGCCACCATGCCTGGCTAATTTTTTCTATATATTTTTAGTTGGCCAATTAATTTTCTTTCTATTTTTAGTAGAGACGGGGTCTCGCTCTTGCTCAGGCTGGTTTTGAACTCCTGACCTTGAGCGATCCTCCCGCCTCAGCCTCCCAGAGTGCTAGGATTACAGACGTGAGCCACCACGCCCGGCCTCCATTTTTAAAAAGAAAAAAAAATTGACACTCTATATGTATTGCAAGGAAATAATCTGAATTTGCTGCCCTAGAAGATCTGGTCTAACCAAGAAAGCAAGATAAGGATGCTCACCTGCTTTCTCCTCCTTTCAGCCCTCAAACTAAGTCCCAATGGAGTTCTGCCCCACTCACCACTCTACATACAGTGTTCCCTAAATAGTCATTCACTACAGGTCTTTCGATTGTTATCTTTATGTAGACACAAGAGGGAGAAAAGAACTGTGAAAAAAATTAGATTTAGAATCAGAAGACCTATTTCTAATCCTGTCCCTTCTGACTATGCAACCTTGATTGACTGCATCTATCAAGATTTTTTCATTTGATTACAAAAAGTAAAGAAGCTACCTATCTTCACAGAGCTATTATGAGAGTCCAATGAATGATCTATATGTATATGGAAGAGGTGTGCAAAGTATAAAGTAATCCAGATCTCTGTCCTGAGTTCTGGACTAGCACTAGCTGATGTTAAATATTTTCAATTGGAAATCCTACTATTACTTCAATTTCAACATGTCTAAATTTCGTTTCAGTACTTTTCCTTTAAAACTATTCATTACTTTTTTATTAATACTTTCACAACTATCATTCTCCTACTATCCCAAACTTCAGTTATGTCAGTCCAAATCCTATTGATTTTTTCCTTTATAATAATCCAACTCCTCATTTTCCAATGACATAATCCTTAAAGCTTGCAAAATCTTCCATCTTTAAATCTCTATCCTGCTCCAACCCTTCCTGAACAATCCCTACCAGTTAGTTACAACCACTGTAGCCAGCCAGGCTGCTTCCCTCCTAAAATATCTTCCGCAGCACCTTACTACTGCTTATAGAACACAAACCAATGCTCCAACATGCTCTGTTGTTTGACAGCTATCACTCTCCTGTGACCTTTGGTTCAGTGCCCACATGGTTTCATTTAATTGCACTATCAGCCCACCCCTCTAAGCATGTGAATTTGCCAATTGTTCCATGGGCTAGATTAACATAAAAATTGCAGACTTTGGAACAAGACTTACTTGTATTAATATCTGAATCCCATCTATCTTAGTGGGGCTCAGACAACCTCTATGCATCAGTTTACAATCTATAAACTGATAGGATACCTTTAACAGAGTAGGTGAGACAACAGCAATAATGTACTTCAGACTTCTTTATGATGCTAGGAGTAAAGCTTTAAAAATAGTGGCAATTATGACTTTAAATCCCAGCATTCAAGAACTTCATAATTAAGCCCAGTTTATTTTTGTAGAAGTATCACCAGCTACTCCTGTACATCAAGCCTATACCCTCACTTTACGTATTACTGCCAGGTAAAATTCCAACCATCTTTTTCTTATCTGAATTTTACTTATCCTTAAAAGTCCAAGTATGGTCCTATTACCACTTCAGAGAAGTGGTTCCTTATGACAGGTGGCCCACAGTATTCTTTTTCTTCCCCTGAATTTACAGATAAAATATGAATGTGATATAAGGTAGCAAGAATTATTTTACATGAGGGGGGAAAAACATCTCACGTCACGAAAGAACATTTGCTCCTCCTAGACTCTTCTGGTCGACAGTCAGGTATAAGTGAGGGGGAGAAGCAAGGTGTATTTTAAAAAATACTGACCCCACTGCATTTAATTTCAGATATATAAGGATAACAATTGAACCCATATTGGGAGTCTGAGGCAGGAGGATCACTTGAGGTCAGGACCAGCCTGACTCCGTCTCTTACTAAAAATAGAAAAAATTAGCTGGGCAACTAAAATGAAAAAACTTAGCTGGGCATGGTGGCGCGTGCCTGTACCAGCTACTGGGGAAGCTGAGGCAGTAGGACTGCTTGAGCTCAGAAGTCTGAGGTTACTGTGAGCTAAGCTGATGACAAGATACTCTAGCCTAGGCAACAGAGTGAGACTCCATCTCAAAAAAACAAACAAACAAAAACAATTGAACCCATATATAAGGGAAAGAGCCAGAAAGCATCGTGCATATTCATGAAAAACTGGCTATCCAACTTATCAACTGGAGATCAGCTTACAACTAACCAAGAAAGGGTGCTTGGAGGCAGTCAATTACTGCACTTACAAAAAGTAATTAATCAGAACCTAAACTTGACAAAGGTATAGAAAGAAATGTCATCCTCTCAGGGCCCTGAACAATGAGGGTACAGTTTACAGGAGAATAAAGTGTATTAGGTCCATAATAATGCAAGACTCAGAAATGTGGTAAATAATTGCTACATCCTTTTATCTACAGGATGGACTCTAACTCTTCAGCCCTCCACAAACTGCTTGTCTTGCCTTATAGCTATTCTGACACTTCAAAGCAGTCCACATTTGTCATTTACTTTCTTTAAAATTCCCAGTCATTCACCATTTCAAATAAATAAATAGTTTCCCTTGTTCACTGTTAACTGCTGAAGCTAATCGAGTGTGCCACAGGGGTTCAATTAACATTTTAGTAATAAGTGACTGAATCTGGCTCCAAAAGCTTTCCAGCCTTGCTGAGTTTACTGGAACTCACCTCTATCTATGCCTTTGTACATGTAGGGATAGAGTACATTAGTCTCCTTACTATGACCTACAAAGCCTGAATACCTGTAGAGCTCCCCAATTTCCTACTTCCTTCCCCCTCACTCCTACCAATCCAGCTCAGTAATCTCTTCATTTTTCATTGTGCATGCCATGCTTCTCAAAGCCTTGGCATTTACTGTTTCTTCTGCCAAAAAATGTCCTTTTGCACTACAGTCACACACTTAGCTCCCTTACTTCTCTTGGGTCTTCACTCAAAAGTCAATCATAGGAAGGAGATATAAAATGGGGATCATCAGTGGTTACAAAAATATAGTTAGTTACATAGAATGAACAATATCTGATAACTTAACAAAGTGACTATAGTCAACAATAAGTTAGGGTGTATTTTAAAATAACTAAAAGAGTGAAACTGGAATGTTCCTAACAAAGAAATGATAAATGCCCGAGGTGATAGATACCTCAATTACCCTGATTCGATTAATTCATATTATATGAATGTATCAAAACATCATATGTACCCTATAAAGATATACAACTATTATGTACCCATAACAATTAAAAAGGAAAAAAAAAGTCAATCAGTGGTGCTCCTTGGCCACCATATCTAAAGTTTCAACCTCCAACCATGACAATCCATATCCTCCCTTATCTGCTTTATTTTTTTCATTAGAAATTATCACTTTCTTACTCCATCTTTTTTTTTTTTATGAAGACAGAGATTTTTGTTTGCTTTGTTCACTGCTGAATCCCCAGTACTTCTAGAGCAGTGCCTGGAACATATTAGGTACACAATAAATACCTGTCAAAATTCTGTGAGGTGGCTAGCACATTTTTAAACAGAGATGAAGTGATTTATCTGTGTCTTCTCATGCTTTTTCTACTCCCCAAAATATTCCCCTACACCCTATGAAACCTCAAATCCCTTCAAACCAATTTGCAATAATACCCCACATTATAATTGTTTTTATGGAGAGCTCCAACATTCTTTCCTTTATAAGGCAAGAACAATTTCTTAAGCAATTTCATATTCCTTTAAGTAACTGGTTCAATGATCCCACTGTGGTAAATGTATATAAAAAAGGATAGTGAATGTGTGTGGAAAGGGACTGCTACATTTTCACTTGAGCTTCCTGGGCCAGTATTATTACAAAAGAAAAGTGTAATTGGGTTTAGAAAATACCATTACCTGAATGTGAACATTTTCCTAGCCATTCTTCTTTAAAAAAAAATTCATAAATCATACACATCTGCAAACTAAAGCATATAGATGCTCAAATATTTGCTGAATGTATGAATAAAAATTTAAGGATAATCTCAAAATCAGAGGCCACATAAAAGGCTTACATTATTGAAATCTAGGTTCAAAACTGTTCAAAACCAAAGGTCTTGTGTCGTCTGCCCTTTTGGACATTATGAATTTGAATTGCTAAAAGTCAATCTGCCATTCATTCTGACCTTGTGTTTGTTGGCAAGGGCCACAAAACTCTCTCGCTGGGACAAGAGAACGGCTTCTTTTGTCTTCTCTGTCATGTAATAACAAACATATAAAGAATTAGGCCCATAAATAATAATTTGATTAACATAAAGATTCAAAAATAGATTAAATAAGATTAACTGTAAAACGTGGCCTGAGTCAATAACCCATTTCCATTAACAGAGCTATATCAACGTAAACATTATGTGCCTAAAGCATCCCTGACATAAAACTCTATCTAGGTTTTGACAAAACTGTGAACACTAAAATAAAAACCTGACAGGCACGTTACTGAGAAAATATTCAGGCTATATTTTGTTACAAGATTAAATACGAAAAACAAAAATATTTTCACACCCCTAGTAATGATTCGCTTATAGATCCAATAATCCAAAAAAATAAAATCAGCCACTTCCCTCAGTAGTCCCTTTGTTTCTCACGGTAATATCTGGTCAGAAGTGAAAGGATCCTCTCGTTATCGTCTACTGAACTACAATAATAATGTTCTCTGTTAAACACACGTGTAAGTCTATTTAATGAGAAGTCTCCTTAATTGATAACTTTCCAAACCTTCAGATATATCGTAAAAGCTCCACAAACACACCAAAACTTAAACTACACAATAAAATGGTTAGCAAATAGGCACATATGGAGTGTTTATTAGCAGACTTGAGAACATTCCCATCTAGCTGAATGTCTAGTAGTAACGTCACTCTTTTATCAACAGTGAGCACATTAGTCTTCTTTGGCACCCAGGCATATACCACTTCATGGTATGGCCACACTTTAAAGAGTCATGATGGGAAAGACTAGATTATGAAACCATAAACAATAAACACAGCCTTGTGGAACCTGGCAGTGGAATAAACTATATAGATATTCCACTCAGAAGCTGCCATTTCTGCTGTTAATGTATTTTGTTTCTACCAAGTAAGTTGTGAAATCCGCGTGCACACACCCCACCCCAAATCAGTGGGGCGGGCGGAGGCTGAGTCATTCCTAGGAGTAACTTTACACCGATCCTAGCACTCTAGGGTCGGGACAAAGACATCATCTCTCCGTTCCTCCCACTCTGCGTTTCGTTCGGCCTCGGCCCAACTCCACTCTCCGGTTTCTCGAGTCCACAAGGGTTGAGCGCTGACAGCGGCGACCACGACTAAGGATGCGTCCCGGTGGGTTCGAGAGTCTCTCACCCTGAGCCACTCCCGCAACTGGGCGGGGAGCTGCCCCGCGGAGCGCACAGGGAGGGACCCCGGGGTCGCGGCCAAGGCAGCCCCTCGCCAAGGGAGCCCGACCCACGCCTCCCGCAGGCCGGTGGGGCATCAACTCGAGCCGCTTTTGTTTCCACAGGGGCTGTAGTGCCGGGAAAGCAGCCACTGGGCAACACCTGCCGGGGCCGAACGAACCGGAGCCCGCAGGCGCACACACCTGCGCGCGGGCCGGGACAGGCGGCCCAGACGCCGCGCCCCCGGCCCACCGTGCAGGGCCGGCCGCGCGACCGCTGCGCCCAGATGGGGGCAGGGGATCCGTGCGGCGGCAGCACTTACCCGGCAGCGTCTCCTTCTTCGCCGGCGGCAGCAGAAGAGCCGGCGACCCCCGGCACCATCTTCCGCCGCCGCCTAGTCCTCGGCGGCGGCTACCAACCGCCCATTCGGCACCGCCAACCGACACAACCGCCGGCGTCCCAGACGCCCGCCCGCCCGCGAACTCCAGGCGGGAGGGAGAGGTCGGGGCGGAGAGGGGCGCAGTCAGGCCCCTCGGCTCTGGGTCTGGGGCCGGTGGACAGGGGGCCGCGGCCAGTCAGAGCCGAGGGGCCCAGACGACTTGGGGACCCCGAGGCAGCGCCGAGGGCTCGGCAGGGCCACGGACACTGCCGCGGCTGGGTTTGTTATTGTCGACTCCGTCTCTTCCTCCGCGGAGCATGCCGGGAAACTGCCGGCCGGGGGGAGGGGCGCCCTAAGCGGCGCAGAGAGGCGTTCGCGCAGGTCCGGAAGTCGGTGGGCTGCTGGGAAGGGGGCGGCTCCACCTTCGGACGCTCTCGGCCGGTCGGGCGAGTTGGCTGTCCTGCCCTGACCCTGGGAGGTTTTGCTGGGCTGCCTGCTGTGCTAGCCGCCGTCCCGGCGCAGACTTTGCCAAGGTGAGCCTGACCTTCCTTGCTACAACGAGTAGGCCTGGGCGAAGGCTAAATTTCGGATCAGCCCCACAGGAAAGAGAGCTCGTCCCCCTCTGCCTTTCGCGGAGGAGCGGGGCCAACAGAGGGTCTGGTTTCCTCGTCGCCTGTCCCTGCAGCAGCCCACGGACCAGGCCACGGTCTGTGACAGAATAACGTGCCGGAAGGACTGTGCCCGGTCCAGGCAGTCCTGCCACAACCGCCCCATACCCTGACCGCCGGACTGCAGGTAGCTGGCAAGTAACTCTGGTAATTCTGCAGGGGCGAGGCGGCACAATTTTTCTCAGACTAGGTAGCATCCAAGAAAGAAGAGAGCTAGGGCTAGACAGATTGGAATGAAATGTAAATGCCACGACCACGTTTTCAGCTTTATAAATATTGAATTCTCTAGTGGGCCTAGTGGGTTAGCGGTTAAGATGAGCACTCTAATGGATGGTAGGCAACGTCAGGGGAATATTGGGTTTCTGAACATCATCAGTCACAGGCAATAACTTGAAGTCACAAGGCTTGTGTATTAAAATCTAATGAACAGATGATACATGTATCATAATTGCATACTACTTTTCAAATTCCTGTTATATGCAGAAATGTCTGGGTAAAGGCTTGTAAGTGCGACCTCTAAGTCATCATGACTCTTGAGTTATGTTTGCAAAAATGAGCGGCACAAGAGGACACCAAACTAGCCAGAGTTTACAGCTGAAGACTGATAAACGCTGACTGGTAAGCAGGAGCAATTTTAAGTTTCCAGCTACTCTTCCTTAATAAATAAAAACAAGAACAAAAAAAGTCCTGCAGCATCACTTCTCCACCAAGCTTCCTTATAGGAAGTCCTCAATCCACAGTCTACTGTACTTTTCTCATTGAAACCACAGATTAACGGGGTCCTCCAAATTATTATGTTAAATGGATGACGCTGAGACTTTATTTGAACTTTCTAAAGCATTTGCTACGTAGAGTTTGTCAGTCTTTAAATCTCCCCCTTCCCTTTTGTGCTGTCTCCCTTCTGGCACTCCTAAATCTCTGTCCATTCTTTGGTCTTCTTCCAAATTTTCAAATAATTTTAGGAAAAGTGTGGAATACAGGATCTGTGGATAAACACCATTAAGTACTTCAAATCAGTTCAAAAATTTTAAATCCTATTTCTTCTTCAGTTCTCAACTTCAATGTCACTTTCTCAAGAGTCCTTTCCTGACATGAGTGTAATTTACCAGGATTCTCACACTGTATCTTTCAGTATGTATCTAACCTGCTGACTGTAAGCTCCCTTTTAAAAGATGAACTGTTTCCCCAGTACTTGTGTGCACTTAATAATATACACGTGATGGTGTCCCACAACTTGTTCAGGCCCTCAATTTATCCCTGGACTAACCTATTATTTACTCCATCCAAGACCAGTCTAATCATGTCTCTCCCCTAAAAGCCTTCATTGGTTTTGTTTTGTATACTAGATGCAATTTAAACTTCGTAACATGCATAAAAATCTCTTAATGATTAGGTACCAACCCATCTCTCCAGATCTCCTAGATCTGGAGAAGATCCAGATCTTCCTTTTTATATATGACCTATGTGAGTTTCCTCATCCAGGATTGTTCTTCCCCACTTGTTCACCTTTCAAAGTCATTCTTTAAAACACACCTTGGGCATCAGTAGCTTCAGCTTCGAGATAGTCTGGTGACCACTTCACCCTTCTACTAGTTCTGCTCTATCTCACACAACTATAAATTTTTGTCTCCCTTCTAAGTCTATGAAACTCTTAAGGATTAGGAACTATATGCATTATTAATTTTTAAATTCTGAGAACTTTATGGAGAGTTGGGTACAGTCAATAAGCAAATATTTATTGAATATAATAAGTTCTGCAGATATTTATATTGAAGGTAAACTAGATAAATCGCTGTGGAAAATCCCTGCCTTCAAATATTTCAAAGGCTAGTACAGAGGGCCATTCAAAATAATTGCAGTGGCACGATTATATGACATTAATCCTTTACCAAAATACGTTCTGGATATTGGGAAGATTATGGTATACATCTTAGTTTTGTCAATTCTGCCTCACTTGGGATTTCATTGAGCACATGCATTAGATATTTCTCAAACAACTTAGTGTCATTACCATAATTTTCTTTTAGGTGATGTTCAAACAGCCAGAAACCTTAATTCACATAATATGGCTTTAAGATCATAACTAATTTGGTTATGTATGTATATAATGAGGTCATGCACTATTTAGAGGCTGCTGCACTATGATTATTAAGTTAATGTTTTCAGTACTATTTACAGACTTTAAAGCTGCCATATTCAGTTGGTCTGTTGTTGCTCACACATATTATTAATGATGATGATAGTTAACCTATGAATGACTATCTTCAAAGCTAGTGATGAGCTTGATGAGCTCTTGAGCAACAATGTTTTTAAGGCTGCAACAGTACATCCAGGGAAATACTTCTAGCATGCTTAATTTTCCCAGTTTTAAACCAGTAGATTGAGACAAAACATTTGTAGTCATTTTTCACATTGAAATAGGTGACATCTCTTTAGCATCACATTTTATTAGGTTCTTGTCTTTCATTATTTTGAAGAACTACTTAGCAAAATGTCCAAAAGTAGACTGACACTATTTCTGGAATGTCTTAAAGCAGAAATTAGTCATATAGACACAGATGAGGAAGAATTGACTCAAACATCAAGTGGTAGATGGACTTCAGGTGGTGGATTTCTAACTTCTTGGATTAAGAAATACAGTTTAACATTGTGCCTAGGGTATACACATACAGGAGAAAAATACTTGCTGCCTGTGATGCATTCTGATATTTTCTATATTTTTCTCCATGCTAATCTTCACCCACTGAATTGATTTTACCATCATTTAATTGTTTGAAAGACATTAGATTCAATGATGTAGGCCCCAAACATTGAGATTCTTTGCTTCTGATTTTTCCACTGGTGCCTTCCTATTTTGATTACATAACTCAGTAGTGAACTTTGTGATTATGTTTATTTTTAAAATTAACTGAAGCTCATGAAATACTTGTGGGTGTCTCTTAGATGCTAGATGTAGGTTTTACATTTATCAACCTATTTAGTTGTCTCAACAGCCCTATCCAATTTCTATAAATTTTCTCCAATTTTACAGATGGGAAATGAGGCAGGGAGAGGTTGTTACTAAGTCAATGTACTTCCTTCTGGTTAGTGTTCTTCAACTAGTTAACTATCAGGGCCAAGATTTGAACCCAGGTAATCCAGTTCTACAGGCTGTATCTTTAAATGCTCCATTATGCTGCCCCTTTATTTGCTATCAATCCTACTGGGGGTGGGAACTGAAAACTTAAATGTCTAGCAGTAGACAACAGAGTTTCTCAATCTCGGGGCTACTGTCATATGGGTGGCCATGTGACAGTAATTCTTTGTTGTAAGGATTTTAGGATGTTTAACAATATCCCTGGCTGCTCCTATCCTCTAGATGCCAGTGGCACCCCAATTATGACAACCAAAAATGTCTCTGGACATATTGTAATGTTCCCAGAGAGACAAAATCAGTCCCTTGTCCAGAATCATAGGGCTAAAGCCATATAATGAAATATTATGCAACCATTACAATTATATTTTTAAAAAATATTTAAAGACAAAGAGAAATATCCTGGATTAAAGAGCTATGTTCCATATTTTAACATCTCTGAAATCAGTGTACATTTAACAGTGGATGGGGGTCCTACAGTCTTATCGACCAATTGCCATTTATTTTCTGTGTATGCATTGATATTATGCTACTGATATTGTAACACCAGCATGGGGGAAAAATCCTAAAGATAATGGTGAAACCGATTCCTTTAAACCCAAGGTGCCAAGTTTGTGGAGCAAGGTGGGAGAAGTGATGAATCAGACATGTTGTACAACATTCTCAAAGACAGCCTGGGGACCCAGCACCATGGTTTTAGTTCGTTTATGGCTTCTTTAAAGAAATGCTTATTGCCAGTGCTTTCAGTGGTGCAAAGGATATGTTGTATGGAAAAACCCAGACAACTTCTGAGTCAAAAGTCATTAAGAAGAGTTATATTTTAGAAATACATTTACCAGTGTATTTTGTTCAAATTTTCCTTTATATGTATTATATAAGGGAAATATGATAAAAATGTCTAATAATGAAGTCTAAGGAAGCTTTTAAAATAAGTACAAAATAAAATTCTAAGTGATTTTCCTTTCTGTGTGTATTTTTTTCTGTGTTACAAACTACATATCTTTGAAAAATGTGTCCTTGGTCTTTTGTAACTTAAAATGATTTTGTTGTTTATCATATAAAGTGAAAGATTTTTTCCAGTTTGCCGAAGTCCCTTTGTTTTAGTAAGGTCATTTGGTTTTTTGCTTATTTCATCAAATGATCCCTTTATTTCAATCAACCCTACCTGCTGTCTGTGCCTGCAAAACAGTTTCCCAATAATCATTCCTTTTCAGTATGATTTATTAAAAGGAGCACTGAAGTGAATGTCTGGAAATCTGGATTTCAATCCTACCTCAGCATTCTGTTATGTTTCTCTAGTACTCCGCTCTATTCTCCCTACTCTCCATCAAATTGTCTGCACTATTCTTAAATCCCTAATCCCCACCCCTTCCCAATTCATCTCTCCTTGGTAAATAATTTCACCTCCTACATCACTGAGGAAATAGAAGCCATGAGAAAAGAACTTCCTCACTCTTCTGCTGTGAAATCTGCCAGGCTATTTGCATCTACACTTTTCCCCACCAGTCACTATTCTATCCCTTCTATTTAAGGTAGTTGTGGGCTTTTGACTCCATCCCATTTTACCATCTCATTCTGTCATTCTGTGGAACCACTTGATAAGTGCAACATTTAGTTCATGTGAAATATTTTACAGAATTTACAGAATGTCTTTAAAAATGAAATTTATCCTGTTTCATTGCTTATTCATTTAAAATTAAAAATAAATCAAGAAATAAAACATTCTGTAATCAGTTTGATTAGTGGATACTTAAGTTATATCTTTTGCAGATGTTTATTTTATTGAAATTCACTTATTGCTGGAAAATTATTCATGTAAAATGACTTGTTAACAAAAGGTCAAAGTTAAAAGTTTTAGACATAAAAACTATTGAATAGTTCAGCTTTTTTCCTTTTTGGTTTTCTAGTATTTGTTATCTTTTAGCTTTTAAATTTCACTGCCTTGATTATATGAAGTTTCAATAAAAATTTTTTTACTGTCTTTTTTCCTTGTCTGACCATTATCATTTTGTTGTTATTATAACTATAGAGGGGCCAGGCGCGGTGGCTCACGCCTGTAATCCTAGCACTTTGGGAGGCCGAGGTGGGAGGATTGCATGAGCTCAGGAGTTCGAGACCAGCCTGAGCAAGAGCAAGACCCCATCTCTACTATAAATAGAAAAATTAGCCAAACAACTAAATATAGCCAGGCGCGGTGCCGCGTGCCTGTAGTCCCAGCTACTTGGGAGGCTGAGGCAGGAGGATCTCTTGAGCCCAGGAGTTTGAGGTTGCTGTGAGCTAGGCTGATGCCACGGCACTCTAGCCCGGGCAACAGAGACTCTGTTTCAAATAATAATAATAATAATAATAACCATAGAGGAATGGGAGTGTTAAAAAATTATCCACTCTGAGTGTCATATACACTAAGTACACCAAAAGCTCAAGGCTCTTCATTTTTTTCATAAGCTCTAGGGGGAATTCATGGCCTTGAGAAACAAAAGACTAAATTTTTAAAGATGCTCACAATTCTAAGTCTTCCTTCTATCAGTAAATGTCACTGCCTCAGATAAATCCTAATCTACTCCCAGAGCTTTCTGTGTCTTTGTAATTTGAACTCATTTCTTATTCTCAAGTGTGTCTTAATTTTAAAAAATATGTGTATGTGTTATACACAAATAGATCATAAAGTTGGTTGCATTTTAGGAGTTGGAAAACCTGGGATCTCATTTGGATTTAGACAGTCACTTAACATCTACAAATTCAAGTTCCTTGTTTAAAATGATGTTGATAATACCAACTTTAGCTACCTCACATAGCTCTGTAGGTTAGTATGAAAAATTATTTGTATAATACACTGTAGCTCTGACATTTTTCTGGTCCCCAAATTATCCAATGGTTACTCAACACTTTTTTTGAAAAATGTGACTCCAGCGGTTTTTAAATTTATAGTGTTATGTATGTATTTTAGTACAAACAGCTAGTTACATTGAAAATATTTTTTAAAAGAATTACCTTAAAATATTTCTTAATTTTACATCTTTCTTACCATTTACATTCTTATGTTACAGGCTTTTTGCTTCCTCCCCTTCTTTCATTCCTTTATACCCCTAGAGTTCTGGAAGCTGATCAAAGAGATGTTTGTATGAAATGCTTGTCTTTTTTCCTCCCATATTTAAGGCTTCCAAGAACAACTTTATACTCCTGTTTTAAGATTATCTTTTTGAAAATATCCAACATCACCAAGAAATAAGCTGACAATCAGCTTTTCTGAAAGGAGGTTCAGCCAGCCTTTGTTAAGAAGTTATACTATGTATGGTCTTCAACACAGTAGGTAGTACAGATTCAATAGTGTTAACATCCACATTAAGTGATTTAAAAAATTATCCTTTTCCTATTTCATGTAACTGCTTGGAAGTGTTAAGTTTTTACTTAAAAACGTATTATTGTATTTGTATGCAATATCAATGAGCAATTAAAATGCAATTGAGGCCCGGTGTGGTGGCTCACGCCTGTAATCCTAGCACTCTGGGAGGCCAAGGCGGACGGACTGCTCAAGGTCAGGAGTTCGGAACCAGCCTGAGCAAGAGTGAGACCCTGTCTCTACTAAAAAGAAAAAAATAGAAATAAATTAATTGGCCAACTAAAAATATATAGTAAAAATTAGCTGGGCTTGGTGGCGCATGCCTGTAGTCCCAGCAACTTGGGAGGCTGAGGCAGAAGGATTGCTTGAGCCCAGGAGTTTGAGGTTGCTGTGAGCTGACACGACGGCACTCTAGCCCGGGCAACAGAGTGAGACTCTGTCTCAAAAAGAAAAAAAGAAAGTGAACAAACAAAACACAAAATGTGAGAAAATACTTGCAGATCAAAAGTATCCAGTACTTATAAAGAACTCTTACAACTCAACAATAAAAAGACAACCCAATTTTTAAATGGGCTAACAATTTGAATAGACATTTCTACAAAGAAATACAGATAGCCAATAAGTTACATGAAAATATGTCAATCTCATTAGTCATTAGGGAAGTGCAAATCAAAATCACAATGAGATACCACTGCATATCCAGTAAGGTGGCTAAAATAAACGAGACAATAGCAAGTGTTGACAAAGATGGAGAAAATGGGGCCCTAATATATTGTTGGTGGGATCATAAAATGGTGTAGTCACTTTGGAAAAGAGTTTGGCCCTTCCTCAAAAGGTTAAATACAGAATTGCTACATGGCCCAAAATTTCTACTCCTAGAGAAATGAAAACATATGTCACCAAAAAACTTATACACAAATATTCACACAGCATTATTCATAACAGCTAAACAATCCAAATGTCCTTCAGTTAATGAAAGAATAACCAAAATGTGGTATATCCAAATAATAGATTAATTATATGTGATGAAAGAATTTCAGTTTCTGAAATATTAAACAATTACTAGGCGGTCCAGCAATTCCCTCCTAGATACATACCCAACAGAATTAAAAAACTATGTCCACACAAAAATGTGGGCAAAAATGTTCAGAGAAGCAGTCTTAGCAGCCAAAGTGGAAGCAACCCAAATATCAACTGATGAATGGATAAACCAAATGTGGTCTATCCATACAGAGGAATATTACCTAGCAATAAAAAGAAGCCAAGTACTGTTACATGCTACAACATGGATGATCCATGTAAAAGCCAGTTACAGAGGCCACATAGGTTTTGTTTACTCTTATATAAAATGTCCAGAATAGGCAAATTCACAGACAAAAAATAGATTAGTGGTTGTCAGGGGTTGAAGGAAGGAAGGGCAAATAGGATATGACTGCTAATGGGCATGAGGTTTCTTTTGAGGATGATGATAATGTTCTGAAATTAGATAGTGGTGATGGTTTCACAACCTTATGAACATACTGAAAACCACTGAATTGTACACTTTAAAATGGTGAATTTTTGGTATGTATATTTCAATAAAGCTGTTATTTAAAATTTTTAAATTATGTTTTTAAAAATGAGGAAAGCAGGAAATGAACCAAGAGAATAGCCACATCAATCACCTGTTGCTAAGCTCTGTTTCATTTAACACTGAAGTGGCAGTCCTTTAGAAGAAGAAATTTAGTAGAGTAATGAATGACAGCCAAAAGGGGCGGGCTGTGGGAGTGGTTACCCCTGGCTGCGGGCAATTAGGAGGTACACTGTCTGTATTTTTATCATTTAACAAACACTAATAGAAACAATATACAATCAGTCTGCTTTTATTATCACCATGTGCCATTAATCCTAAACAGTGTCACTGGAAAATTACTCCTCCCCCTCCCCAAAATCTTTTTAGTCCAAGTCAGGGATTCTCTTATTTATTTACTTAGATGAGGTCTCACTTCTGAGCTCAAGTGATCCTCATGCCTCAGCCTTGCAAGTAGCTGGGACTACAGACGCAGGCCACCATGCCCAGCCGGGGTTTCTCTTTCTGTTGTCACCTTCAGCCAAGCAATTCGTGTTCTTGTGGGAAGCTGTGCATCTTAGGATATTTAGCTGCATTTCTGGCTTCTATACACAAGGTTTCAGTAGCCCTCCTTTGCCCCCAACTGTATCAACCAAAAGTATCTCCAGACATTGCCAAATGTCCCCTAAGAGGCAAAATTGCCAAGGTTAAGAGCCACTGATTTAAGCTCTAACTAAAGAAATGCTGTGTTTTTCTACTGAATTTTAATAACATGTGAAAGCCTCAAATTAGCAAATTTTTGTTATTTACCTTTCAATAAACATTGTATTCCACGGGAAAGTTACTTTGACGGAACTCTCGGTCAGCCCCCAACACACAAGGACTAAGCTTTACATGTGCTGGTGTTCAGAGTACATTCTTAACAGTTCTAAATTGTTCCGGCTGGTTTTGTGCAGCTTATGCCTCCAACCCCTGTGATACTATAAATTTTGGCTGTAAACAACAGATCCAAAATAAACTAATAGCACCATGATTGTTAAAGTTGTCAAGACAGAAATTGAACGACTTCAATTCTATCATTCTATGTACAGATCACTCTCTGAACCTTACAGGCTTCTTCCTAAGCATTTCCTCATGTCCCTTCCCCACTTTTTTTCAATAAACACACTCATGTAATATAAAAGTATTAATGTATCACTTGTTCCCTTTTTTGTACTATAATATTTTATTTAAATTTTTATTTGATAAAGTTTTAATGGTATAATTATATAAATGAAGACCAATAAAATACTTTTCAATATCTTCATTTCCTTCTGGTCTACATTATTTTTCATTTCATCTCATAAGTGTTAAAAATATTTTTTTCCTTTAGAGGGTGAAGGTGCTAAATGTGCTAGGCATGTGCTAGGCATGCCATTGATTAAGGGAAAGAGAAGATAGAGTACCCAAAGATGAAAAAGAAGAAAAGGATGAGGCAGGCAGAATGATAGGGGTCTAGGAATTTAAGGTGAGAAACAGAAATGAGAGGGTGAGACCAGAAGGCAAAATTGAATACTTCTGAAATGAGTAGATTAATGAATTGCATTTTTTATGTTCTGATTTTATTTCCTTGTGTTTTTGGACAGTAGGCTAAGATTTATAAATTATCATCTGTTCTTACCACACATTTGAAAGATAAGTTGAAAATAAATGACCAGTCTTAATTCTTCAACTGCTCTGTAGCTTCAGCTGTGCCTTGTCTGATCTACATACTCACAGAGGCCCAAAATTATTCTTAAGGTTGCTACAGAGGATTAGGGGGTTGGCAAAGTAGGGAGCTAACATAATTGAATGAGTATGGATGATGTATTAGGCTAGGCGCTTTACATACCTTCTTTATCACAACAAAGTGCCATTTTACATCAGGAAACTAAAGCTCAAGCTCAATTAAGCTCAATTAATTGGGATTTCTCCTTTAAATTCTATTTAAAATGATCAATAGTATAAATAACTTTTTTTGGCAGATTTTTTTGCTATGTCAGTCCTGAGCTGATTTTTGTTCTTTCAAAAACCGAACAACAGTGGGACTGCAAATTAGTACATCCCCTGTGGAAAGTAATTTGGAGATACCTCAAAGAGCTAAAAATAGAAATACCATTTGATCCAGCAATCCCACTATTAGGCATCTACCCAAAGGAAAAAAAGACATTCTATAACAAAGACATCTGCACTAGAATATTTATAGCAGCACAATTCACAATTGCAAAGATGTGGAAACAACCCAAGTGCCCATCAATACATGAGGGGATTAATAAAATGTGGTATATGGAGTTCTACTCAGCCACAAAAAATAATGGTGATCTAGCACCTCTTGTATTATCCTGGAAAGAGAGAGATTGAGCCCATCCTTCGAAGTGAGGTATCACAAGGATGGAAAAACATGCACCACATGTACTCGCCATCAAATTGGTACCAACTGATTAACACGAAGGTGTTCATATGGTAGTAATATTCATTGAGTGCCAGTCAGGTGGGGGTGGAGGGATAAAGCCACAACTAATGGAAGTGAGGCACACTGTTATGGGGGAAGAACATGCTTGTAGCCCTGGTTTGGATGAGGCAAACGCATTACATGTAACCAAAATGTTTGACCCCCATAATATCCTTGAGTTAAAAAACAAACAATATAATGGCATATTATTTATACACTATGACAAATGACTTTATAAAGTTGTGCACTTCTGATAGTTCTTAACATGAATTCCTTTTTCAGACATTAATATACTTCATGGCAAGACTACTGTTTTAAATTATGAAACAATCAGTACATGTATATATTTTAAGAGTAATCGTTTTAGATATAAGTGCTTGCATCTATCCAGTAGATGCCTAGTCTTTGTGCTATGCATTCGGAGCATGTAATTAACCCTTGTTGAATGCATAATGTATTAAATTTGTAGCTTACCTAGTCAACATGAAGTTGGTGCCAAGAAAAATTGTCCAGAAATGGCTTTCTCCATGAAATCTTTGGTGCAGAATTTTAATTTGCAAGACACGTAAATAATAAAAGGAAATTGAATCATTAAAATAAAGTCTAGTCTAAAACATGAGGTAGGAGAAAAATAAAACTGACATCTTTGAAAATATAAAATGTTCTTTCATATCTACAATTATAAAAGTTTTGGAGTGAATTCCATTCCTATGTTAGAAAGGTAAATACCAGAGGAAGTATGTGTGCCATTTTGCCTTGGATTTTCTAAGCATGGTCTCAATAAAATTAACCACATTAAGTGCTCCTTTCCCTCAGCCACAAAATGCATCATTACCCAAATATTAAGTAATGTGCCATGCCAAAACATGCCATCCGTTGATAGTTAATATTATGTAGGTTTTACATGGAAGTTGCTATGACAACCAACTGGGGAATCAGAATACAGTATATGAACTTGAACTTGAACTTTAAATAATTGGTAGGTTATTTTAACAACAAAGCAAGGTTTATTCTTAACTCAGTATAAATATAGAAAGGGTGTGGTGGCCATTAGCCAGCTGGGAGTTTCTCTGCAATTCAAAAGATGACTAATCAGGTACTGTTTACATTTATAAGTAGAAAAATTAGACTGGACATGCAGTTTCTTTGACTTACTGAATGACTGACACTATTTATTCAAGTTATGAAAACCAAAAAAGTAGCCAGAATTTAAAAGCAGTAATATGCTATTCTTCCCAATCTAATCCATTTACCTAAGGTCTTGATCTGACAGCCCAGGACTGGGGTTGGATTTCCCAGGTATCCAAGAACTTTGTTTTCCCTTAGACACTGCAATTAGTAGTGAAAAATATCAATTACAGTTTCTCAGAGTCCATACCTAAATATTTAGCATGCCTTGCAATCAGTTACTAGCTAATTGATTCATTAGTTCACTCATTCCCTCAACAAACATCTGTCACGGACCGTGCACTCTGACAAGGTGCTTTGTCCATTCTCCCCATTTTGCTCCCCAGTTTGTTTGTATGTGTGCAGTGTAGCTCTTTCCCCTCAGAGCCACATGACCCTTTCTGTTTGTCCCAAACACTGTATACCTCTGGAACAGAGAACATGTCTTGTTCATCTCTGTATACCAGGGCTTGACACAGAGTTCTTAAAACTGAATTGCATCTAAAGCGAATGTCCAGGCAGGAGGACACCTCCACACAGTGTCAAAGATGAACCTAATTTTCCATCAGTAGGTGTGTGGGTAAGTAAATTTACACAGTTAATAGTGCCCAGTAATTAAAAATGCATGAACTAGAGCTACATGTATTTATATGGGTCTCAAAAACATTTAAGTAAAACTTTGGTACATTCAATAGTATACAGTATTAAAAGGGGTATAGGAAAACGGGCACTTATTTATTTGTGGGAGTATAGATTACCACAACCTCAAGAGAGGGTAACTGGTTACAATTAGTATTACAATTAATAAACTGTCAATTCTAACTTATCTATAGATATATCTGCATGTGTGGAAAATGACATATGAACAAGTATAAATGCTATCGCTTCTCGGCCTTTTGGCTAAGATCAAGTGTAGTATCTGTTCTTACCAGTTTAATAAATACTACAATATTGTTTGTAATAAAAGATGGATTGTCCATTAATAGAAGACACATTAAATAAGTTATGGTCCATACATCCCGCACATCTAGGATAAAATAATAAGAAATCTCTTTATACATACATTCTATGTAATTATCTCTAAGATACTTCTGGAAGAATACCGAGGGACAAGAAGCACTGGTTATGTCCAGGAAGAGACACTAAACGTCTTGGGCACATGTGTGTAAAAGAAACTTTTCACTGCATACTCTAGAATCATTTGAGTTTCAAACCATATGAATTATCTGTTCACAAAAAGAAAAGGCAATTAGAAACCAGGTGTGGCAGTGTGTGCCGGTAACTCAGGAGGCTGAGGCAGAAGGACAGCCTGAGCCCAGGAGTTCAAGACCAGTCTAGGCAACATAGCAAAACACCCATCTCTAAAAAGTTAAGAAAAAAAATAAGGCAATTGGACAATTTTTATTTTTAAGGATGATCACAGCTGGTGGGAAAGCAGAGCACCTCACCTCATCAGGAGAGGCCGCTCCTCTTCTACGTGGAGGGAGAGAGGCGTGAGGAATTGTGGCCTCCCACAGAGCTAGGCTTTAGAGCTATATGGTAGATGATGAAAGCTTAATTTTTCTCATGACTTCTCATCTGGACCAAATAATGCCTTGCTGCCTACTCTGCCTGAAAGTGTCCTTAGGTAGCCATTTAGGCCCTTCAAACCGTGCTCCCAACCTACACAAGGCAGGAGACAAAAAGCTCAACTGGCCATGGATCCTGCCAATGCCCCTTACCCTCAGGGTGATCTTGAGCAAAGACCTCACCTTTTCTGTGCCTCAGTTTCTTTATCTCTAAAATGAAAACCATACCACCTACTTGTAAGCGTTTTGTGAAATCATATTTGCAAAGAGCTGAAAACAATGCCTGGCAAGTAGTAAGTACTCAACAAATACTGTCTGCTATTATTAGTTCTAGAAATACTCTTCCCCTTTCTAGTTTTGTACCTTTACTCAGACATACTTTTCCTGGAATTGTTTCCCCTCACCTTCCTGCCAAAGGATACCAATTTTTGAAACTTTTTTTCTGGTCTACCCAACTGGCTGTGATTCTTTGTCCTCTGAACCTTCAGAGACTACAAACCTTTCCTGTGATCCCTCTAGTCTGCCTTTCTGAAGTTATTTGGGTACCTGTCTTTTTCTCCATTGTTAAATTGTCAATACTGAGTCATCCTTATTCTCAGAGATGTCTTTCCTGGTTAATTACACATAGTAATAATGAAACAGTTTCTAAAAACAATGATCTTTACAAGAATGACAATCTTGATGTTATTCTTGAAATAATATTTATCATAACAAAGATCTTGTCAAAAATAAAAAGGAAATTATATAAAAGAATTAAATTCTTTTCTTACCTGTCCCAAATTATTCCCATGAAAGGGAGTCACTGATAAATACTCTTCCAGATGTTTTTTAAAGCTTATAAATATGTATGATGTCAGTAGACATAGATTTTATTATATTTCTTTTAATGCCTTTGTAGTATTCCATTATATAGAACATGAGTCTATCCACATGGATGTAACACCATTTACCTGGTTTATTATTGATATTTAGGGTTTTTCAGGTTTGCCTCTACAGTTTACACTTATCCAACCATCGTGAGAAAATCCGTTTTTTCTTTCCTTCCCTCCACATTAAATAAATCATGAGTAGTTTCACATGCACATTCACAGGGCTCTTTCATACAAGAAAAGGTCTTAGGTAGTAAAAAAACACTCCTGTGGTTTCCATCTCTGGGAAACTGAGGCCTTGGAACGCGGTTTGGAGCCCAGGAGTGCTTTTCGCTCTCTCTGCTGAGGGGACCTCGGTGTTTGGCCACATCTGGTTCTCTCCGGATTTGCTATTTTGGCCTCTCCAACTTGGCACCCTAAATTCTCTCCCCTTTGTTGTTTCTGATGGAATACTTTTCACAGGCCCAGCTTTTAGTAAAACTATGTAACAGAAAGTAGTTTTTATAGTGCCCAGTGTCGGTTTCTATTTTTTTCCCCCTTCTCTTTCCCTTCTCACCCATCTTTCAATTTTGGGCTCTTAAAGGAAATATGTACAATTACAGACTTTAGTAAAAATATTTGCATTTTACACCATCATTTTTATTTTACTAAGAATCCTATGTTCTCCTACAGGATTTTCAGGAATCACCTGAGCAACTAGAGAAACATTTAGGGCTGGGAGCATTTTTATAATCCTAATTTAACAGACATTAGACTTACTTGCCTGCTTTCCATTATTGCTAGGCCACCAGTTTTTGTTTTTGTTTTTGAATATCAGATTGATTTAATGCATTCCAAATATGGGCTCATTTTCTATTTGTGTTTCAACCATGGATTTATGTCCATTCCATTAACAATTAAGTAAATACATCAGATTAGGCCAATTAGAAATCAAATATAATTAACATCTAATTACATAAAATGTTTCCATTACCATTAATGGAAATGGTAAACAGAATGGTAGCCATCAAAAAGCAGATAATCTCACAATAATTCCACTATGATCAGAAGAGTCAGAGCTGAATATAATTGTTCTAGCGCCCTATAATTAGAAAAGGGAAAGCATTTTACTTATGAACATGGATTCCAACTATTATATACCATTTCAGAAGTTCCCTAACAAATTATCATGCTTGATTTTTACTAATCATAAAAGGAGATGGCTTCTGTAATATCACCCACATCAACTGCTAATCTTTACTAAGCTCAGACCCCATTATTAAAACATCATCATTCCCCTCCATTAATGGAGATAACATTTTACATCACAGTGTTATACCTAAGTTTCATTTTGGCTTTAATGTCATTTTTCTGAACTCTTACATTTTTGTGACATTCCTCAAGCAGGTTAATCAAAATGTTGCATCCTTCAGTGTGTAGATGTGGAGATAAGTCATGATGCATCTTTAGAAGGTGATGGATCAACAGCAGTGCATTCTGACTCACGAGCACACCTATGCAGACACCTGCCACCTGCCAGCCACGAGCCCGGCAGCTCAGGCTGCAAACACCCTGGGGCGCCCTCCATGGCCCACCGGGCCCACAAGTTTTAATGTGCATATTACCACTGCTAGGATTGTCCAAGGACCCATGCTGCTTTCATGGTAGCAATACTTTGCAGTTATACACAACTTCCACGTACACAGTCTCACTACTAGGCTAGTTGATGGCAAAGCCTGATTAGAAAGAAGAAATTCAAGCTTGGAGTGCTACACCCATCCGCCTGATTCTGCAGGCATTGGGCAGGAAATATAGACGTTAGATTATACATTCAGCATAGTTTTAATCAGTCAGCTTTACACAGTTTAACTTTTTAAAAATTTTTTATTCTATTTTATTTTTTTGAGACAGAGTCTGGTTCTGTTGCCCAGACTAAAGTGCAGTGGCATCATAACAGCTCACTGCAACCTCCAACTCCTGGGCACCAGCAATCCTCCTACCTCAGCCTCCCAAGCAGCTGGGATTGCAGGCTCTCACCACTGTGCTCAGCTAATTTTCTTAAAAATTTTTTTGTAGAGATGGAGGTCTCGCTAAGTTACTCAGGTTGGTCTTGGACTCCTGGCCTCCAGCAATCCTCCTGCCTCAACTTCCCAAAGTGCTAGGATTACAGGCATACGCCACTTTGCCTGGCCATTTTAACCATATGAAATTGCCATTGTCTTAAGGCCAGTTCACCTGTTGAACTGAATATGTGTCAAGCATTGTGCCAGGCTGAGCAATTGGGTGGTGAGCAAGACTCTAACAACAAACTCTCGGGAAGCACTAATTCATCTAACACATAACGTTTTCTGTCTTTTCCTTTCTATCTCCTTCGCTCTACTCCTCTCCTTTCTTTCTATTTTTTCTCTTTCTCCTTCTTCTCTCCCTTCTTTTTCATCCCTCCACATTCCATGAAGGATTTGAGGTGAAAATTTTGTTCTCAATACAACAGCATATCCAGAGTGAAATGTTCTGATATACAGTATGAGTTACTTAGATCTGTCTAATACAATTACAGCAGTGATTTACACCAATTAGACCAATGATTTCTTAAATTTGTCATTCATTAGGGAACACATAACTCCACATAATTGTGGGTTTTAAGACACTTGAAAAATATTTTTTATATATCTTTTTGTATAATGCCATAGACTACCTGAGACTCTAGATAAGTTTTAACTCCTATAATTGCTTTTATTTTTCACATAAATTAAATCACATTAATAATTAATATTTGATAAAATTGAGTTTCATCAATTCACAAACTGTTTCTTTTGTAAATTTTTTAATAGCATGTACAGGTATTACCTAATACAGTGTTGCTCTTTTGTATGTTTAGTCATTTTGGAGAAATATGCTATTTTCCCAAGGGCCACTGGGAATGGACTGTTTTATACAGAGTTGGCCCAGTCCTTCCAGGAGCTATTTTAATAGATAGTTTTAAAGATTAGAGATAGGAATAACATTCTGCATGTTTTTAAACATAACACCAGGGGGCGCTGTAAGCTAGAAACCTGCAACCATGTTAGAAATGCTAACGTAAGTCACAATATTTTTATTTGATTACTTGCTTATTGGTGAGATCATGTTTTTAAACCCCTGGTTTTGTAACAGCCCACATTACATTTAATTATTTTTAAACTATCCAATTTTAATTCAACTAAAAAGAAAGTAAAAATTCTTCGTTTAGAATTTTTAGAAGCACTGCCACAATCAGATAAGCAATGACAAAGTACAATACTTTCGGGAATATTGGGGATCCTTGTTTCCAGCACGTTAGGTATGATATCATAGTTCAGTGGCTAAAGCCAGACTTGAAATCAGGAAAGATGAATTCTTGAATTTGCTGCCTGTGGTATCATCTTTCTGCCTAAATTTCCATCTGTTAGGAAAAGACTGGTTTTCTAAGATCCTATATAGCTCATAGTTTTGTGATCATACAATTAAACAAATTTGAACCATCTACTGCTTTTTAGGTATTCTGATACAATACAGAAGGCCATGGATGGAGCCTTTTCTTCAAGTTCCTGAAGGGCCATTTTGTTCAAGGATGGGCCTTGGGGGAAGTCTGAACTAGATCTAGGGTCATTAGAGAGTTAAATCCACTAAAGAAGAGACCTGGGATTCCTGACCACAAAGAATGAACCTAAATTCTTTCCTTGAAAGGAGCCAAATTTCCAGATAGCCTGGTCTTATGCTTTCTCCCTCCGGCCATACTGATGACGAGTTCTGAAGTCTCAACTTAATTCCATACTGTGTGTGCAACTCCTTCCCCACCCAGCAGGAGGTTACCCAGCGCTCTCGGGCACTCCCTCCAGCACACCCAGGCCAGTCCACTGAAACCAATGAAGCATTTCTCAAGGACTTCCTCAGATTTTTTCTGGCCTTATCCTCACGCTCCTCCAACCTTAATTATTTGCTCAGGCCAGTTCCACTCCCCAGGACCTTCGTCTTCCAAAAACCAATTAAATCACTTTCGTTTCACTTCACTGCTAAAGTGCCAATCCCTCCAAGAAGCCTTTGCTCCTAACCGCAGCACCCATAGCATTCATGTGTTCTGTGAAAGCTCACAGAACTTACTGAGTCACCGACCCATTCTCTGTGCTGCCCGCCTTCCCACTGTTGCATTCATTTTCTTGAACATAACAGTAATCTAGTTATCATACACAAGTGTATCGGCATCCCCAGTAAAATTTTAAGCTCACACGAAAAGGCACCAGATCACACACCCCATCCTAGACCCTTAATCAAAAGCCTAGCACCCTACAACTTTCAATGGATCAGTAACTCCATCTGGGGGACAGAATAAGACATTCTTTACTGTGATCTCACAGCATCCTTTTACAGCCTTGTGGATTACTAATTATATCAATGACAGAATTTCCTACATATTTCCACATCTGATTTACTTTGATGTTACTTAAGTTATATGCTTCTTTGCTGTTAGACCTCATAAACTCTGAACAGTTCCAATTTTTCAAACACATAATGACTCATTAATTGAACAAAAAGTCCATGCCTGGCAACACATTAGTTTACATATAACTGTTTAACAGTAAATGAGAATCACAGTAAATGAGAATCACTATCAATCTTATAATGAGGATTTCTTCTCTTGATCTTAAAAACTAGTGTGGGAGTAGGGAGGTAAGGGCTGTTGAAAAAATAACAAATAGTCCTTAGGAGGATCTTGATTTAATTTTGGATGCCCGCAAATCATAGGAACACATATATCTGGTCTCATTCCAACTAGAGAAACAATTACTTTTCTTCATCTCTTCTTTCAATGAGTTAGTTTTTTTTTTTTTTTTTTTTTTT
>VBSM01001124.1:4900267-4916154 GCA_008086735.1 Cheirogaleus medius
GAGAAAAAAAAAACAAAGAAAAAGAAAGAAGAAATAGTTCTATTTGAAAATTATCTAATTCATAGTTAAATAAAATAATCTACAATGAAAAATATTTTCAAACACAATTTGTTAAACTCCTTTGATATAATATCAAACAAACGCTCACACATCAATTAGTAAAAAATTCACAATTACATTGTAAAAGTCTAATTCCTACTTACCCTTTCTTGGTAGATGTTAAGAGGCAGAAGAAAATAAATGCCGTAGCAGCGAGTTCGCTCTAAATTCAGAATGAACATCTGAACTATCTTCTTTAAATCCTCTTTGGGGTGTTTATGCATATACCTCACCTGTGGCCATCTAATTTAGCTTCAAAAGAAGACGAAAGAGACTTTCGGTCTTTAGGCAAGAGTTACTCCTATTCCTGAGATGGGTGCGGACTTACCCAGGAAAAACTGTGGAAGGGTTTCCTCAAGTTCTGTGCTAGAATAGATGAGATTGAGTCATTGACTCAGCAAATAGGTGTTGGTCCCTCCCGTGTTCCGGGCAAGAAATGTAGAAAAAAAAAATCCTGTCAACCAAGCTTGTCCTCAGAGAACTTAGTCTTGTGAAGGGGAGTGCTAAGCAGAGGGCGCAGCGACCGCCTTGCAGGAGGGGAGCGTGAGGGTAGCCGCACTGTGTAGGAGAGACACCCACCTATTTGAGGCAAAACAAATAGTAGGGAGGGCGCGGGCGCGGTGGCTCACGCCTGTAATCCTACCACTCTGGGAGGCCGGGGCTGGAGGATCGCTCAAGGTCAGGAGTTGGAAACCAGCCTGAGCAAGAGCAAGACCCCATCTCTACTGAAAATAGAAAGAAATTAATTGACCAACTAAAAATATATATACAAAAAATTAGCCAGGCATGGTGGCACATGTCTGTAGTCCCAGCTACTCAGGAGGCTGAGGCAGGAGGATCACCTGAGCCCAGGAGTTTGAGGTTGCTGTGAGCTAGGTTGACGCCACAGCACTCTAGTCCAGGCAACAGAGTGAGACTCAGAGGTGGAGAAGGGGTTTGGAAAGGGATACTGCAATGTTCTTCTAGATGAGCTGAAGGATAAGCCAGAGAATCAGGCCTGGATGGAAGAAAAGCCCTTCCCCTTCTCCCCTGCCGCACCCTGCCCCAAGGGCCAGTGTTGGCACAAACCCAAGGCTGGAAAGGGAAAAAGAACAAGGTATCTACAACAGGAAGAAATATGGGGGGAAAAAAAGAACAAGGTATCATTGGAGTTGAGAGGTTTGAGCCTAGAGGGTGTAGCATGCATGGTATGACATAAAGGAGAAGAGGTAAATTGAGGCAAGATGGTAAAGGTAGTTATGACAAGCTAAATGGCTCAGGGAGAGCCATGGAAGGTTTGTAAACAGGCCGGTGACATCATCAGATGAGTACCTTAGGAAGTTCACACCTGCTCATACTCGGTGCTTAGGTTTGGGAGGAGGCTAAGACACTGATTACTGTGTTGATAATAATGAAAACCACATGACCAGATGAGAACAGTTAGAGAAATTATAGATAGGAAAGAGGAGCAGGACAAGGACCAAGTTTTTCCTATTCTTCGTTACCATTCATTCAATATTTCACTTCTGACACCAGACATGTGGGTTTTTCCCCCACACCAAGCAATTCTCCAGCAGACACCAAGTAATTAATTGAATTAATTCAATTTAGTTTGGACACTATCTACCCAGAGATAGTGTCAGATCCCACAAGTTGAGGGCTCAGTCCCACAAGACTGCTCCCCACTTTAGATGCCAATTGCAAGTTCCAGGTTGTAACTTGTATTTCTGACCGCCCAGCTATAAATTGGGGTTCCCATGACCTGCACTTCCTGTTTGACTAATTTGCTAGAGTGGCTCACAGAATTCTGGGGAAAATGTTACTTATGCTTACCCATTTATTATAAAGGACATTACAAAGGACACAGATGAACAGCCAGGTTGAAGAGATGCACTGGCCGAGGTCCGGGAGAAGGGGTCGGAGCTTCCGTGCTCTCTCTGGAAGTGCTGCCCCCTAGGAAACTCCACGGTTTAGCCATCTGGAAGCTCATCTGAACCTTGTCCTTTTGGGTTTTTATGGAGGCTGCATTACATAGGCATTGGTTGTTTACATTGTTGACCATTGTGATGGACTCAAATTTCAGCTCTTCTACACTCCCTGGAGGTTGGGAGGTGGGGCTGAAAGTTTCAACCCTCTAAGCACAGTTGGTTTCCCTAGCAACCCTCTCCCAAGACTATCCGGGAGCCCACCAAGAGTCCCCTCATTAGAGCACAAGGTGGTCCTATTACCCAGGAAATTCCAAAGGATTTGGAAGCTCTGTGTCGGATGCTCATACCACTCAGAAATTACAAAGGTCTTAGAAGCTTTGTGTCAGAAACTGGTGTCAAAGACCAAATATCAGAATAAAAGATTCTCCTAGGCCAGGCATGGTGGCTCATGCCTGTAATCCTAGCACTCTGGGATGCCAAGGCGGGAGGATCGCTCAAGGTCAGGAGTTCAAAACCAGCCTGAGTGAGACCCCGTCTCTACTAAAAATAATTGGGCAACTAAAAATATATAGAAAAAATTAGCTGGTCATGGTGGCACATGCCTGTATTCCCAGCTACTCAGAAGGCTGAGGCAGAAGGATCGCTTGAGCTCAGGAGTTTGAGGTTACTGTGAGCTAGGCTGACGCCACGGCACTCTAGCCTGGGCAACAGAGTGAGACTCTGTCAAAAAAAAAAAGAAAAAAAGATTCTACCAGTGCCCCTATCTATAAGTGTTTTAGGAGCTCTGTGCCAGGAACCTGGAAGCAGAGACCAACTATATATTTTATAGTATTTTGTAATATCACAACCCCAAATCTCAGAGACTTAAAGCAATAGAAGTTGATTTCTCATACATGCTGCACATCAACTGCCCAGCTGAGGCACGTGTCAGGCTCTAGGCATTGTCGCTAGTAAATGATCCAGGCTGACTGAACAGCCACCATCTTCAATACTGTCGGCTGTCATGCCAGAGAGAGACGGGGAGCTCTGGACTGACACACATCAGTTTTGCTCTTATTGGCTGGAACAAATCACTCCAAGAAGCCAGGAAGTATGAACCTTCCATAGCACAGAGGGAAGTAGCGGTGGAAATACCCTGCAAACATGTGTTTGACTACCACAAAGTTTTCATTAATGATGCCCATTCATCGCTTCCTTCTTTTAATTGAAGACTGGCAAAGTCATCTGCTCTGAATAAAAGGGAGTGATGCAGGAGGTAGTGGAGGCTTGAAGAGGAAGGATTAGGTAGGATATTGTTGTTTTTCTGAGTGTTAAAGTAAATATTATAATACTAGGGAAAAGTAATTGTTGAGTGCCCATTTGGATTTATAGTTATACGTGTAATGAACATCCATCAGTACAATCACGGGTTGATCTCCATGAACCGTTAGCTGCTCAGTTGAAGATTCTGAGAAGGCGGATATGTTGAGGTTGTACTATGGCAAGTTTGATGTAGGGTGAGTGGAGCCAGGGAGTTAAAATTGCTTGCAAAGGAGGGATTATAAATGATGAAGGACCATGGTTGAGAAAGATCATTGAGTGGCCTTAAGTAGTAAGTTTTTTCTTTGTAAAATAAAGAATTGTCCTATAAGTTAATGCCATTCATCTAATTTGTCAGTTACGGAGGACATTTATTTGATCGTCTACCCAACATGTCTCCTACCTCTTGGGATAGTCAGATTGCACTCCCACTTCCACCTTAGGCCGTATGGTCCAAATGGGAGCACCATCTTCTACACGTTGTCATTTATGATTGGGTAGACCTCTCACCTGAGCTAAGTCAGTCTCAATTCCTCACCTCCTGGCCACAGTGATCAGTCCAGCAAGGGCAGGATGACCCCAAACAGGCTATCAGAGTCCTTCCCTGGGGTCTTTTTAACTGGATGTCAGATGGGAGGGTCTCTTTTCTCAGTAGGAATGAGACCATCAGGAAGTAAGTCCAGAGCTACCCGCTGGCCAGCTCATTCCTTTGAGGATCTGAGAAAACTGATTGATAGTAGGTGTAAGATGACGGGTTAAGAAATTCTCACCTTTACTAGTCTCCACATCCAACTCAGCCACTGTCTCCTTTGCCCTTTTCATGTTCTATTTATGTAAACTTCTTTTTTCTTATCCTGCTCTGAGTTGCATTTATCTCACTTATAATCAAAGAGTCTAATATGATTGGCAAATAAATCTGGATTTTTTTTAATTTTAGGTTTACAAAGTGTGATATATTGTAATTCTAAGTAAGTGAAAAGCATCCATTAAGAACCTCTGCTCTGTGTCAGCTCTGCTAGGAACAGGGGAAGAAGGAAGCCTGGCAGGAGAAAATTTTTCCAATTTTTTAAATTTCCCTAAAAAATTTTTACTGCTGGGGGAAAACTTCTACAATTTAAAAAATAGAAATAAGATGTTTATAAAGATAAAGGTGGTACATAAAAGCAAAATGAGTTGCTTCTCAAAATCATAAAAATGGGAAATAAAATTATTCTCTGAGTTCCCATAATATAATTACATTTACATAATTTACATAATAGGGATCATAGCAGAACCACTGAAAGTCATCCTAAATAACAGAGAGAGGCTCTCTAAAAGAAAATGACACTTATTTGGGAATAGAGCATTATAATGGGAATAGGCATGCAGTAGTAAACAATGTGCATATTCAGGGAGGTAAAGGAAGATAAAGTTTTTTAAAGGAAATGTGAGAATTACATATTTGTTTTGAAATTATTATCTTTGGCTACAAAGATCAATAACAAGGGTAATTCAGGTCTGAGGTTGGACAGGCAATTGCTGGGCAGATGTCCTCACATGAGTATTTTTTTGTGTTAAGGTTGTGATGGCCTTTGTACAGGTTATGTTTTTTATCTGAGTCTTTTGTACTAGTTTTGGTTATAAGGCATTTGTGCATGAGAACCTTCCTTTCATGGGCTTCCCTGGCTCTATTTGTCAGGATATTTTTTTTCTTTTTAAGCACAAGTGACTCCATTTTGATTGACAACTTTCACATTTCCTCTTTTTGATCAAGATCTTTCTCCAAAAGCATCATTGATCAATCACCTTGTAGTTAGGTTTTGATTCTCCTCAGTGATAGGATGAACCTGTCCCAGGTTGCTGGTCTAATCCTACATTGGAGAAAGTGATTGGTCAGTGTCAGTAAGAGTCAGTGTCAAAACCCTTTTTACAAACATTTGAGCAATAAGGGAGGTTTGAAGGGAGTGGATCTCAAGCTAAGTCTACCTGCAGTCCATTATAAGCTCAATTTTGTTTGTTCTGTAGTCTTTTGCTATCATCTTAAAGTGCTGGGTCAACATTTTCTGTTATGAGTTGTACTTCCGCAAAAACTTAACAAGTAACAAATAACAGACACAAAGTTTTAAAAGTGAAAATACAAAATAAAATTAATAGTAATATGACAATCCCAGTTTGCATATCAGTTTTAACCTGTGAATCTAGGCTTAAGGGCAACCAATTGAATAAATCAAATGATCATAATCCTGTCAAGTAAAAAGGGTAGGCATTAAGAGTGGTAAGAATCTCATCGTGATATCGAGTCTTGCTCTAATATGTTGGGAAAGGTGGTCTACAGCATGAAAATATCAACTTCTCATCCTGGTTTGCAGTTTGAATGTCTCTTTGGGTGTTCTGGTAAACTTTATGTGTGGTCCATATATCAGACACAGGACATATTCCTTAAAATTCATCTACTTTCAGCTTATAGGGCTCTAGGAACAGAACAGTTCCCATTTTTAATAATTCCGGGCTGTATTTTCAGGCTGGGTTTATAGTTTTATAACTTTTGTGCCAAAGCCTGACAACTTAAAACATCTAACAGAGACAAATATAAAACTGTCTCACCAGTAATATCAGGCAAAAATGTATGCTGACAATTTTGAAGATATTTCTATTTTTTTTTTTTTACTAACAATTTTAAAACCAGCTTATTTATCAAAGATTTACTTAGGTCACATGAACTAAAAGGCATTTGGATTAATTACTATGTATTTTATATGAGTGCTCGTTTATCTAAGCCAATCTGATTAGAATTTCTTAAGGGATTTCTGGCTGACTAGGCCAGATTTTACCATGTAGACACAATATACAACACAATACATGTACATGTGCATAAACACACCTACACATACATACACACACAAAGATCTTATAGCTTTAATTTTAGAATTTTAGTTCTGAGACAGTAACACATACAAACTTTTTGGTTTATGAAAGATAACTGGATCCAAATTATATATCTGACAAAATGGAACCTGTTCACATGACTAAAACTTTATTTCTCCTGATAGGTAATCTATTAAAGGTTATGGACCAGAATTTTAGGTAAAGCAGTTTGGTTTAAAAATCTTTTCATACTTTTTTTAGCTAGGACTGGCTGAATTGTATAAGGAAAACAAAATCTCCAAGTAGCCTTAAATTTGTAGTAATAAATCTATCTTTTGTTTGCTGAATTAGTCAATGTGGGCAGGGAAGCATTGTAGCAGGTTTTTTGGCTTTTTCTTTCTTTTTTTATCTTGACTGGAATGCCATAAGTAGTGAATTTTATCTCTTATTATTATTTTTTTTTGAGACACAGTCTCACTCTGTTGACCAGGCTATAGTGCCATGGCATCAGCCTAGCTCACAGCAACCTCAAACTCCTGGGCTCAAGTGATACTCCTGCCTCAGCCTCTGGAGTAGCTGGGACTACAGGCATGGGCCACCACGCCCAGCTAATTTTTTCTATTTTTAGTAGAGACTAGGTCTCCCACTTGCTCACGCTGGTCTCGAACTCCTGAGCTCAAGTGGTCCTCCCACCTCAACCTCCTAGAGTGATAGGATTACAGGTGTGAGCCACCACACCCAGCCAAATTTTATCTCAACATCAGCAGAAAAGTCAACAGATTCAAAGTAGGCAGAAATAAGGCCCGGCCCAGTGGCTCAGGCCTGTAATCCTGGGAGGCAGAGGCAGGCGGAATCGTTTGAGCTCAGGAGTTCAAGACCAAGCTGAGCAAGGGTGAGACCCTGACTCTGCTAAAAAAAATGGAAAGATATTAGCTGGACAACTAAAAATATATATAAAAAATTAGCTAGGCATGGTGGCTATTCAGGAGGCTGAAGCAGTAGAATTGCTTGAGCCCAGGAGTTTGAGATTACTATGAGTTTGGCTGATGCCAGGTTACTCTAGCCTGGGCAGTAGAGTGAGACTCTGTCTCAAAAAAAAAAAAAAAAACAAAATTGGCAGAAATAGCCGGACAAGGTAGCTCGTGCCTATAAACCCAGCTACTCGGGAGACTGAGACAGAAGGATTGCCGCTTGAGCCCAGGAGTTTGAGGCTGCATTGAGTTATGATTGTGCCACTGCACTCCAGCCTGGCAACAAAGACTGCATCTCTAAGAAAAATCTCAAACATCAAAAACCAAAACAGACAGAAAAAAATAGAGATATAGACATGTTAACTTTATAGTTGCAATTTTTTTTTTAAAGTTTGAATAATAACCATCTATACTCTGAATATTCCTTGATGTAATTTGCCCACCAGTTTAAAAATGTGTGTAAGAATAGGTCATAATATGTAGCTGGCTAGAGTCCTAGGAAACCTGGCATGCCTTAATGTTTGAGAATCCCATTCTATTTCTTATTAATCCCTTAAGATCAAGAAAAGGACTATAAATCCTGTCAAAGAATGTCAGGAGTTTAGATGGGTGATCTATTTATTTATTTATTTATTTATTTATTTTTTTTTTAGAGACGGGGTCTCGCTCTTGGTCAGGCTGGTTTCGAACTCCTGACCTTGAGCTATCCACCCGCCTCGGCCTCCCAGAGTGCTAGGATTACAGGCGTGAGCCACCGCGCCCGGCCCTATTTATTTATTTTTGAGAAAAGATCTGGCTTTATTGCCCAGGTTAGAGCGCAGTGGTGTCATCATAGCTCACTGAAGCCTCAAACTCCTGTGCTCAAGTGATCCCCTGCCCAGCTTCCCAACGTGCTGGGACTACAGGAATGAGCCACTGCACTCCACTGTGGATGGGTGTTTTAGATGGTGATGACCACCATAGTGGCATTTAACCAGCCATCCTACATCTACAATTTATTTGCCTAAAAAAATTCTTTGTCACTCAAGCTCCCTTCAAGAAACAACACCTACACTGTAGAATGTTTATTTGTGCTCTCAGAAGACTTTCAGAAAAGAGAAAAGAGCAAAATCATTTACAGATGAATGTGAACAAACCAAAATCAGAGTGGTCACAAAAATTTTAGTCCAGGCATGCAGATCAAACAAAATATTAAATGAGGCACACAGAGAGAACCAAAAGTAAATTTATCAGAAGAGACATGCCTCAGCAACAGAGCATAAATTCTGTAGAAACCAGAGTACTCAACCCAGAAGGAAATGTGTCTTTATACCAGAAAGGACTTACCAGAAAAGATAAAAGTCTTTTATCATTCCAGGAGAAATGTAAGGTCCTTTATTAAAGGTGGCCTTATAATCCAAACAAATCCCTAACAAAAATAAAAAGCCTCTACCAAAGAAAGGGAGGCTCAGCCAGAGAGAAGACTCTCCGGGTTGAAAAGGCAAGCCATGGATGCGGAGAGCTCAAAGGGCTCAAGTGAGTCCTGCACACTGGTTCCAAGAATCGCTGATGCCTTTCAAAAGTGATCTTGAGGCCGGGCGCGGTGGCTCACGCCTGTAATGCTAGCACTCTGGGAGGCTGAGGCGGGAGGATCATTGGAGCTCAGGAGTTCGAGACCAGCCTGAGCAAGAGCGAGACCCTGTCTGTACTAAAAAAATAGAAAGAAATTAGCTGGACAACTAAAAAAAAATATATATATATTTCCGGGCATGGTGGCACATGCCTGTAGTCCCAGCTACTCGGGAGGCTGAGGCAGGAGGATCGCTTAAGCCCAGGAGTTTGAGGTTGCTATGAACTAGGCTGATGCCACGGCACTCTAGTCTGGACAACAGTGAGACTCTGTCTCAAAAAAAAAAAAGTGATCTTGCTACAGGTCCTGTTTCTGGACACCACTATGGCACCCTAATCAGCAGGCATAGAGCGGCTCTCTAATAGAAAATGGTATATATTTGGGAATAGGGCATCGCAATAGGAATGTTCACATAATTTACTATGGCACAAGTATTCCTATTGCAATGTCTATTTCCTGAATAAATACCGATTTCTTTTAGAGAGCCTTTGTTTGTTACTTCAGTTGACAAAAGCAATTGCAAAGAAACAGAAGGATTCTGGCCTGCAAAACTTAAACTGTTGTACCTTAAAATTGTTTTAATGATGCTTAAAAGCATATACTCAAGTATAAAGAAAAATACAATGTACAACTATATATCCATGACCCAGATTCCAAGATTTTGAACCTATTTGCTTTATCTATTCTTCTACTTTTTCCTTGCTGAAGAATTTTAAAGTAAATCCTAATATTATGGCACGAAACCCCTACATACTTCAACACGCATCTTTAAAAGTTATAGACATTTTCTTATTTAGTGATTAATGCCAGCTCAACCTCTTAGCTACCTTGAAAAGTAAACATTATTATTTCTATTTTTACAGATGAGGAAAGAGTCTCAGGAAGGAGTACCCCTCGAGAAGACCAGCAAGGTTCCTGTCCTCATGGAGATTACTTTGTAGTGGGGAGACATGAAAGACACGAATGAATAAATAACGAAAAGGCAATCATTGGATGTGAAAGTGGCATTATAGCATTAAACAGAATTGGAGGATGGGCTAGGGAGGGAGGCTCCTTTAGACCAGTGGTCCTCGAGGTCTTGGGGTGATGGCATTTGAATTGAGACCTGACGGATAAGAATGAGCTAGCCATTCAAAAATATGAGACAAATCATTCCAGGCAGAGGGAAGAAAAAATATAGAGGCTTTAAAGTGGGAAAAGGCTTGTTAAGTCTGAGATACAGAGAGGGGCTCAGAATGGCCAGAGCTTAATGAAGTGGGACGCTGGTAAGAGAAGAGATCAGTGAGAGGGACGGGCATCTGCACCCGCAGGGCCCTGTGGGCTTGGGAAAGAATTTGGATTTTGTTGTAAGAGAAATAGAAATGTATTAAAGAGATGTAAACCGGAGGAATGGCAGCATATGATTTATATTTCTGAAAGATTAGCCGTCATAGGGAGAAGGGGCAGACAGGAGTATGAGTGGGGAAAGCCACTCAGTTGAAGGCTGCTACAGTCTTCCAGAGGAGAGATGTGGTGGCAGGAGGCAAGCTCAGGGTGTGCTTTGGAGGTAGGAGAAGCAGGACTTGCTGAGAGTTTGATGTGGAATGGTGCTGCTCAAAGTCACCAGTCTGAGGCAGAGCCAGGATTTGAACTCGGGCTGCACCTCCCAGTACAAGAGTGAGGATTAAGGAGGTGCACATTGAGCCAGATAACTTGGGTTTGAGTCCTGCGTCTGCTACTGACATTTTCTCCTCCACAAAATGACATAATAACAGAACCTACATCATGAGGTTGATGGGAGGAGTGTATCAGTTGGTATATGATCTTTCAAAGTGGACCGATATATTTAGAATTAATATAATTGGTGATTGGTTTATGAGTACTAATGTTTTCAAGCAGAGGAGTGACGTCGTATGCAAATGGATTTTCAGAAAGCAGACCCTTACACATGACAGAATACTCTCACACAAGGTCACCACCATACCTATTTATTTATAATGGTTTTTAAAATGAAGCCAGAAAAATTTATTTCTGGTGGTAACTTTATGGGAAAATATTAATCTTAGATGAATACTTTTCAAAGAGTTGTCTTAAAAATGTCAATACAGAAGGTGGATGACTAGAGGTATCTGGTACTCACCTCCTCCACAAAGAAGAACCAGAATAGTGAGTAGATATTCACACTTCAAATACAGCATCTGAAAGAGAACAGTGGAATTCAACAGAGAAGTAGCAAGAGACCCAAAGGCAAGGAAGGAGCGGGAAGAGAGGCAGCCTGCTTGGCCAGGATTGGCTGGGAGGCCAGAGAAGCTCTCCAATGCAGGGCAAGTGTAGGTGAGAAACTCCCAGAAGTCCACATGCCTCCTACAGTCCCAGCCACAGGAGAGCTTCTAAACCCTTGTGGGTCCTGAGCCTAGCATAGGGAGCTGCCTGGAGACTGCACCAAGGCACTGCTCCAGAGAGAGAGCTCACTTTGGGTGCCACATACACCCTGAGTCCTAAGCAGCTACAGGACCATGCCATTCTGAGAGTCCAGCCTCTACCAGACTGCATCTTGCTCTGGGATCCAACAGCCCCTGCATCTCCACATCCGTGGTGCCCCATTGACATCCCCTGTGTGCAGCCACCACTGCTGCTGGCTGCTCCTATCAGGGCCAAAGTTGGAGCCATTGGCAGTGATGCCCGCCTCCAGCAGAGGAGCTGCTGTGCATTTGCACACACCCTGAGGATGGGCTCCCTAGCTACAGCTGCTGCCACAACGGTCTGCTGCCATTGGGGCTGAAGCAAGAGCCAGTGCGGCCCCCAGTAGCAGGCCCACCATGCATTTACAAGTGTCCTGAGGTCAGGCTCCCCTGACTACAACCACCAATTAGGACTGGAATGCACACACCCCATCTGCCCGCCAGTCGTTGCTGCCCCTGAAAGCAACTCCACTCTCCCCAGCAATAGGACTGCAGTGCAGCTACAGCTGCCCCCACCTGAGCACTTCACCAGGCTCCTGGGGACCACACACAGCCAGTGCCTGCATGCACTACCACGGGACCTGAGGACAGTAAATTCCAGCCTAGCCCCAACCCTACTCAGTGCCTGACCACGCCATCTGGGGGCCTGGGAATTACCCTGCCCCTTTCACCACAGTTGGCACCTGAGCACTTCCTCCCAGGTGCCTGAGGACAGGTTTACCCAACCTGCCACTACCACACAGCTGGCACCCACCCTCTTGCACCACCTGCAGGCCTGGAGACTGGCCTGCCAAGCCTGTCACAGCCACTGCCAACACCCAGCATGAACTGCTTAGGAGCCAGAGGGTTGGTTGTCCCACCACTGCTACTGTCATCACCCACACTATGTCCAATTCCAAGGGGCCCAATGACCTGCCCACCCACCTGGCCCACTGCTCCCACTGCCAGCACCAGAGCAAGCTGCCTGGAGGCCCAAGAACTGGCCCATGTGGATCTGCTAAAACCATTGCCAGTGTATGCCACCCTGGGACTCCAAATTAGGCATGGTCAGCTTGCCACCACCACCAGCAGGGCCTGAGGTTTGGCCCCATTAGCCTCCCTCTCCTTAGCAAACTTCACTACAACCTCCACTAGCATCTGGATCCTAAGCCTCTGAGAAAATCACAAACATCACTGATGCTATTTACAGCCAAAGAAACTATACCCATACTACACTACTGCATGCACCCAAAATCAAAGCCAAGGTGCTCTACCCAACCAACACCATAGATACATCTTCAGGAAAATGTCCTCCCCTATAAAGCAAATCCACAAAACTGAAAGAAGTTCTGGTTATGCCAGATGCACAGCTATCAATGTAAGGACACAAGAAATATGATAAAGCAAAGAAATGTGACACCTCCAAATGAACACAATAATTTTCCAGCAACAGATTCCAATGAAAAAGAAATGTATGAAATGCCAGAGAAAGAATTAAAAACAATGAGGAGGCTAAGGTGGGATGGTCACCTAAGGTCAGGAGTTTGAGACCAGCCTGAGCAAGAGTGAGATCCCGTCTCTACCAAAAATAGAAAAAATTAGCTGGGCATGGTGGCATGAACCTATAGTCCCAGATACTCAGGAGGCTGAGGCAGGAGGATCACTTGAGCCCAGGAGTTTGAGGCTGCAGTAAGCTATGATGACACCACTGCACTCTAGCCTGGGCAAAGGAATGGGACTCTGTCTCAGAAAAAAAGGATATTACAGAAGCTTGGTGAGATATAATAGAACACAGATAAACAACACAAGGAAATCAGAAAAACAATTCAGGTTATGAATGAGAAATTTACTAAAGAGATAGATGTCATAAAAAAAGAACCAAACAAAAGTCCTGGAACTATAGAATTCATTGAATGAAATGAAAAATACATTCAGAAACTTCAACAACAGGCTAGAGTAAGTAGAAGGAAGAATTTCAGAACTTGAAGACAGGTCTTTTGAAATAATCTAGTCAGACAAAATAAAGAAAAAAGCATGAGCAAAGCTTATGTGACATACAGGACACCATAAAGTGAATACATATATGAATTTTCAGTGTCCTAGAGGGCAAAGAGAAAATGAAAGTGTTAAAAAAAAACTGTTTAACAAAATAATAGTTGAAAACTTTCCAAGTGTATCAGGAGATTCAGACATCCAGACAGAGGAGGCTCAAACAATCCCCAAAAAGATATAGTGTTCAAAGGTCTTCTCCATGGCACTATAGTCAACTGTCAAAGTTCAAAGACAAAGAGTAAATTCTAAAACAGCAAGAGAAAAATGTCTAGTCACCTATTAAAAAACTCCCATCAGACTAATGGCAAATTTCTTAGCAGAAACTTTACAGGCCAGGAGAGAATGGGATAATATATTCAAAGTGCTGAAAGAAAAAATCTGCCAGCCAAAGATATACCCAGAAAAATTATCCATCATAAATGAAGGAGAAATAAAGTCTTTTCCAGACAAACAACAGAATGAAGGACAAAAAATATAATCATTTCAATAGATGCAGAGAAAGTATTTGATAAAATTCAACATCCGTTCATGATAAAACCTCTCAAAAAACTAGGTATAGAGGAAACATACCTCAACACAATAAAGGCTATATATGACAAATCCACAGCTAACATTAAACTGAGAGGAGAAAGGCTAAAACCATTTCCTCTAAGAACTGGAATAAGACATGGATGCCCACTTTCACCACTTCTATTTGATAGTACTGGAAGTTCTAGCCATAGCAATTGGGCCAGAGAAAGAAATAAAAAGCATTCAAATTGAAAAAGAGGAAGTCAAATTGTCCCTCTTTGTAGCTGACATTATCTTACATCTAGAAAAACCTAAAGACTCCACCAAAAAATGTTTAAGTCTGATAGATAATTCAGTAAAGTTGCAGGGTACAAAATAAACATATAAACAACAGCAGCATTTCTATATGCAAATAATTAACTAGCTGAGAAAGAATTCAAGAAGGCAATTCCATTTACAATAGTTACAATAGCTTAGGAATAAATTTAACCAAGGAGATGAAATACCTCTCCAAATAAAACTACAAAGCACTATTGAAAGAAATTGAAGAGGACACAAACAAATGGAAAGACATCCCATGCTCATGGATTGGAAGAATTAATATTGTTTAAATGACCATACTACCCAAAGCAATCTACAGATTCAGTGAAATACCTATCAAAATACCAATGTCATTTTTCACAGAAATAGAAAAAAAAATCCTGAAATTTGTATGGAAACAAAGAAGAGCCCAAATAGCCAAAGAAATCCTGAGCAAAAAGAACAAAAGCCACATGCATCATACTACCTGACTTCAAAATACATTACAAGGCTATAGTAACCCAAACAGCATAGTATTGATATGAAAACAGACACATAGACCAATGGAACAGAAGAGATAACCTGGAAATAAATCCATGTATTTACAGCCAACTGATTTTGACAAAGGTACTAGGAACATACACTGGGAAAAGGACAGCTTTTTCAATAAGTGGTACTGGGAAAACTGAGTATCCATGTGCAGAAGAATAAAACTGGATCCCTGTCTCTCAACATAAATGAAAATCATCTCAAGATGAATTATATTTTTTCCTCCATCTCAACTTCTGAATTCACTGTCTGTCTCTGCCAGTTGTATATGTGAATTGACCCAGTCAGAAAATAAAACTTTGTGTTTAAGTGATTCATTTTAAAAACAGTATTAACAAATGTAAAACCAAATTGTTTGACAGTAACTTTTGCTTACTGGGAAGCTAAGTCTCTCAAAATCTCAGGTTAGTTACTCAGATTGCCTTGGTTTGGGCCTAATGATCCTTTTTTCTTCCAGGATCACACATTACATCTAGTCATCGTGTCTTCTTAGGCTCCCCTTGGCTCTGAGAGTTTCACAGACTTTCCTTGTTTCTACTGACCTTGACAGTTTGAGGAGTACTGGTCAGGTATTTTGCAGAATATACTTTCCTTGGGATTTTCAGACATTTTTCTTTTGATTAGACTGGCATTCTGTGTTTTTGGGAGAAAAACATCACAAAGGTAAAGTACCATTTTTATAAAATGCCATCAAGGATGCACATCAATGTGACTTGTCACTGTCAGTATTGGCCTTGATCAAGAGGCTGATGTGGTGGTAGTTGTCAGGTTTCTCCACTATGAAGTTACTTCCCCACCCCCGTTACTTTATTCTTTGGAAGTTACTGTGCACAGCCAGCACTTAAGGAGTGGGGATTTACATTTCACTCCTTGAGGGCGGAGTATCTACATAAATTATTTAGAATTCTTATGCACAGGAGGTTTTTCTATGTGCTCCTGTTTTCAAAATTCATTCAGTCATTTATTTATATCTCCATGGATTCATGAATATTTGTTTGGTTTTTTTTTTGCTTTGAGTTACAATCCAATATTACTTCATTTGGCTGTTCAAATTGTTCCACCTTCAGACACTGGAAGCTCTTTCAGTTGGTTCCTGTGTCACTTTGACAGACTCCCATAATTATGTACATGTTTTAAGCACTTTCTCAATTTCTGTCACTGCAAGATAATCCTGTCTATCTTTCTTTTCCCCTTGTCTTATCTTGAATATTTCTTTTCTCTCTCTTTCTTTCTTTCTCTCTCTTTCTCTCTTTCTTTCTTTCTTTCTTTTCTTCCTTTCTTTCTTTCTTTCCTTCTTTCTTTCTTTCTTTCTTTCTTTCTTTCTTTC
>VBSM01001124.1:4916254-4942620 GCA_008086735.1 Cheirogaleus medius
CACGGCACTCTAGCCCAGGCAACAGAGTGAGACTCTGTCTCAAAAAAAAATTTTCTCATGGGAGAAATATACAGCAGAGGAAGTACAGGACTGCATTCCAACAACCTTAGCTCCACATCTGTCCAGGGCTCATGCCACAGAAGCACAGCACTGACTTGAGGCTATTAGAGCTTTGCTGACCTTCTGGCAGCAGAATGACACACTGGTCCTTTGGAAGACAAAACTTCAGCTCTACAAACACAAGAAAAAATGATATTTTTAGAACTTGTATATGTTAATGTATAAACAAAGTTAAAAGATCAGGAAACTGATCATACCTATCTGTAGGAGTATTTGTGTTTATTTGCACCCTAGTTTGGTTTTTTCCCTTTCTTTCTTTTTTAATAGACGGGGTCCCTCTATGTTGCCCAGGCTAGTCTCAAACTCCTAAGCTCAGGAGATCTCCTGCCTCAGCCTCCTGAGTAGCTGGGACTTCAAGTGTGTGCCCCCACACCCAGCTTTCATCTTGGTTTCTGTGTAATCACTTAGCACTGATGGGAGGATCCAGCTATTTTTAGTCATAATAATTTTTCACTTTTCCATCAATGTAAGAGTATATGATGAAAATAAAATGTTGGTATACAAAGAATCATTTATGTTACACCTTATCCTAGATAGGACTTGATGTAGCGACCCAGTTTCATATACATTCATTAGTTTTTAACCAAAAATGTAGACTGATGCTCTGGGCAGTCTAAACACATTCCTTCTGTTGTGCCTCAGGAGGCTGGGGTGACCCAGATCGCAACAACACAGCTGGCTAGGCTGAGGGATTTGTGCTGCCATTGCTCAGGCATGGCTGCTAAGGTCTCACATTCTGAGTTCAGGTTGTTTGCTAGGCCAGTCCTGTTGCCCTGTGCTTACTGAGGGGTGAGAGAATAGGGCCCGCCACCAGCCAGCCCTCCACAATAATCCCCTGCTGCCACCCTCAGTCTGCAGAAAGGAAGACTGACTGCAGGTGACTGAAGAAGCTATTCTTGCGTCTCCCTCAAAGAGGGCTTCCCTCCCTTTGGCCGAGGCAGGAGGGCCTTGGAGCCAGTTGCTTGTCTGTAACTTCCCACTCCCACAGTGAGAAGCTGGCTCCCACCACCTACCATCCACCATGCACCAGCTATTTAATTAATCGCTCAATTCCAGTATAAATGAATAGCACTATGTTACTCTGTACTTCAAGATCTCAGGTTTTAAGGCAGAAAACCATTTCCCTTTGGTGATTCCACAATCACAAATTTTGCATCTGATCCCACTGGGATGAGAAAGGGCAAATGCCTGGAGGCTGGGCTGGGGTAGAGCAGCCCTTGGCTGTAGCAGGGAAATACCTGGGTTTTGAAATCTCAGGCCATTTTATCAAGAAGGGCTGACAAGTAGTGAGCAGATGCAGAGGGGCATGACCCTCCACAAGAAACGAGAGCAGGCGTGAGTGTGGGAGGGTGGGCCTGAAGTGTTGAATCATCACAAAAGAGCATTTGAAGGAAAGCCCCAGCAGCGGCAGGGCGTTGGCATTGTTAGACTGTACGGGGGTCGTCCCCATGCCTCGGTGGCCTTGACAAGCTTCCCGCCAGGCAAGCTTGCCCAGACGTCCATCCGGAACAGAATGCTTGCAGGCAAAAATAAATTGCTAGAGGCACATGCTCAAGTGATGAATTTGAAACACAGCCAGAAGCAAGGGGAAGAGGAGGAGTAGGTTAACCCACTCGGGAGAGGGTGCCAGGGCTGGAAGGATGCATGCCCTGAGGCCAGAGCACAGTGTTTCCTCCAGTCTGTCCCACCTGGGTGTGGCCCTGAGGACCACAGCAGGCATTCCAGCAAGGGGCTCACAGGGGGCCAAGGGGCCTGGGCCAAGGGCACACAGTTGCTTCAGTGGAGAGACACAGTGACAAGTGCCCCTGGCCACAGCTGTGACCCAGGGTAGCCTGATGGAGGCCATGGGCTCTCCAGTGTTTCTTTGGGGCTGAATGGTGTCACCCCTGGGTGACAGAATTGACCTTCTGAATATCGAGTCTTTCCATCCCTTTCTGTGTGCCACACAGATGCTCTCCTTTCTTGACTGCTTAATATATCTCATGGGTGACCGACTTATTTACTATTTATGCTTAACCCATCTGATGAATTTTATGCCTATCATTTTTTGTGTGTGTTTTCATTGGCAGAATTGAATATTCTCCAAAATACAGCATTCCGTAGATACATTACATATTACATACACATTACATACTTTCTTACTGGTGAAAAATGGCATTAAAAAATACATACACATTACATAGGCCAAAAAACCCGGTAGTTAGATTAGAAACCAAAAGCGCAACGAAGTCCCCTCCCCCCCACCGTCCCCTTTTCAGGGAATGGGAGAGCAAGTGGTATTGCCTAGACAGAGGGATTGGGAAGTGGAAAATATTGAAAATGTCTGATGTGCTTCCAAAGGAGGGTGTGGTATTTGATCCAGGGGCTATATGTTGATCAGTTTACTCTGAGGAGCTGAAAGTTTATCCAGGATAATCTTCTATTTTTCTTTTTGAAGATGCACAAAAGCCTTCACAAAGCTGTAGGAAAGAGTCCTGCAGGAGAGAGGCGCTGGGCCAGCTGCCTGTTGCTAAGGGGTCTGGAATATTTTACCACCTGTCTCTTTAAGAGAAGCAGACTCACGGGTGCAACTGTCTTCATCCTAAACACATTTCTGTCAATCTTAGAACCCCATTTAGCATCTTCTTGACATTTGTGAGGCAAAAGATGCCAAGTTCTTATATGGCCAGAGTTACGGGGAGCCGTACGGAGCCTTGGTGGTTCTGCCCCTGGCAGGCGTGGGCAGGCAGGGCTGGTCTCCGGGAGGAGGTCACGTCAGCACGAGTCCCTGAAAAAGGCAGTAGCATTTTGACAGAGAAGATGGAGAATGATGTGCTAAGAAAGGGAATAGCCGAACACAAGAGGGAAAGTGCTTGGGCAAGACGATTAGTTGGCTACGCGGACAGGGTGGCTCTAACGAACACTTCCTCAAAGGAGGGAATACAGTCCTGGCGCTCTGCGCGGCTAGACCCAGCCTGCAAGATGGGTCCTGTCAGAACCCAAGGTTCACATGGAGTTTCCCAGAGTCGTTTATCACCCGGACTTCATAACAGCTCAAGTGAGCTGCCGTTACCACCTGTGCGGAGCGTGTGCACGCTGCCCGCCAAGGCGTGTGGCCAGCACCTTCGAGGAAGAGAAACTCGCAGTTGGATATGGGTAGCCAGGGTTGTAAATCCTGAACAAAAGATGTCCAGACTTGCTCATTGGCAGGGACAGTTCTGCGAGCTTCACATACTCTACTCTCTTGTAGTTCCTCACAATGAACTCCACTTTTAAGTATGTAATACATTTTACAGATGATGAAACTGAGACCCAGAGAGGACAGATCACAGGCCCACAGTCACATAGCAAGTCGGCAGTGGAGGCTGGGTTTGATGTTTACACCTTTATCTACTGTTAGATGCTTTCGACTTCATTATTTTTCTTTTTTCAAAGTAATCTAAAAACATTCACATTGAGGATGCCCTAAATGACAATATAGTGCTTGCAGCCTAGTAGCTACCACAAGAGTGATTGCTGAATAAGTGAATGACTGAATAAATGGATGACCGACTTCAATACGCTCCCACTGAAAAGGAAAATGCTCTTGGCTCTGAAAGGCTGGGAGCACACAGGAGGAGAAAAGGGGAGAGAAGGTCTGTATTTAAACATTCCTGGGAGACTACAGAAAAAGGAGAGAATAAATTTTTTAAAAATCTGTATAAAATCTAATGGAAGAACATTAACTTGAACTTGCCAGGCTTTTTTTGTTTGTTTCTTTCATTGGTATTTTTGAATAACCCAATAGGAAAAAGAGAGATTATTAAAAGACATTTGCACAGACCTTTAATGCTTTCCAAACTACTGTTCAAGAAGCAAAAGAAACTAAATGTTATTAACAAAGGTCAAACCTACAACAGAAGTATAAAGAAAAAAAGTTTGTGTGTGTTTTATAATAGAAAGGCTTATTTTCAAGGAACTTCAAATGAATAATAACTATATTTTTTATATGAGTGTATGAAAGCACCTAACTGCAGGAGAAGGAGAAGTTACTGGAGTTTAGTTGACAGTTGAAAATTTTAGAGTGAGATTATTTGCCATGGAATGCTTTTGCGTGAGACATTTTAAATTTGACTAACATTCTGAGGCCATGTTTGCTCACATAAAGTTTATAAATGTTTTCAAATTGATCAGCTACATTATATCTAAACTCAGGGTTATTGTGTATTCTGGCATAATTATTATTTTATTTTCTTTTTTTTGAGACAGGTCTTGCTCTGTCGCCTGGACAATAGTGCAGTGGCGACATCATAGCTCACAGCAACTCCAAACTCCTAGGCTCAAGTGATCCTCCGGCCTCAGCCTCCTGAGCAGCTGGTACTACAAATGCATGGCACCACGCCCAGCTAATTTTTTATTTTTTGTAGAGATAGGGTCTTGTTATTGCCCAGGCTGACCTCAAACTCCTGGCCTCAAGCGATCCTCCCGCTTTGGCCTCCCAAAGTGCTAGGTTTACAGGCATGAGCCGCTGTGCCTGTCCCTCATTAAAGTTTAAGGAGCACACATTGGTTAAAAACCCAGGATCTGCTTCTAAGTATGGCTTTGTTTTTTATTTATTGGTCCTCCACAAAGTAACTCTCAGGTGGGGAAGAAACACTTATTTTTATTATTATTGTTATTGCTATTGTTACTTTAAATTGCTGGTTCTGGTGATGGGCGTGAGAGAAAGTGGACATGTTAGAAAGTAATGAATCTTGCAGTATAATCAGGGTTTTAAATAAATTAGAGTGTCATGGCAAATTCAGAGGTGGCCAAAATCTGAGACATTAAACCTCTTGAATCAACACCTGGGCATCGCCTGGGAGCTTGTTAAACATGCAGACTCTCAGGCATCTCAGGCTTCTGAATTAGAGTCTGCGTTTTAACAAGGTCCCCTGGTGACTCATGTGCACATTAGAGTTTGGAAGAGCACCGAATTAGACTACCACAGCCTCTTCATGAAATAGCAATGGCACGTGCTTCCTGAAACTTGCAGCAGTTCGCAGCCAGCACAAGTCTGTTTCATCTCAAGAGGGAAGAGGTGTTTGTAAAGGAGGAAAAAATGGCAGAATCTATCTTAATAGCCTTGTACATTTCTCTGAATGTTTATTTAAAAACTCACCTAGGGACTGGGCATGGTGGCTCATGCCTGTAATCCTAGCACTCTGGGAGGCCAAGGCTGGAGGACCGTTTGAAGGCAGGAGTTCACAACGAGCCTGAGGAAGAGCAAGACCCCTTCTCTACTAAAAGTAGAAAGAAATTAGCCAGACAACTAAAAATAGAAATAAAAAATTAGCCCGGCGTGGTGGCACATGCCTGTAGTCCCAGCCACTTGGGAGGCTGAGGCAGGAGGATCGCTTGAGCCCAGGAGTTTGAGGTTGCTGTGAGCTAGGCTGACACCACGGCACTCTAGCCTGGGTAATAGAGTGAGACTCTGTCTCAAAAAAAAGAAAAAAAAAAACCAAAACACCTCACCTAGGGCCTGACATGAAGATTTTAAGTGATACTTCACTGTTTTGTATGGGAAGAATTTTAGACTATGTTGGTGCTAGTGACTTTGGGACTTGAGATGGTCTTGAGCTGTCCCCTGGACGCTTCATGCATCCTCGCACAGCCATGCGGTTCCTTATGCTGTTCTCTTTTCTTGGCATTGCCTTTCCTTGCCCTCAAGTGGAATTTATTTCTGGTTATTCTGTACTCATGTAAGGACAGGCCAGCTGGGCATCATAGCTCAGGCCCTTCATGGAATTGATTTTTTCTGATTTGTTTTGGATTTATGCTCTTGATGTGCTTTCAAGGACAAAAAGCCCTCTGATGCTTGTGATTCTAAAGCTATAGCTGTAGGGGTTGGTCACTGTTTTGCCAATGCCCTTACCGCTGATGTGACCCTCGTGCCCGAAATGGTGCTGGGCCGGAGCAGGGCTCAGTACCAGCCGCAGCTGTCGAACGAGCGGGAACTGTGGACGGCCCCTCTGCGCCAGATGCCCCCAAGCCAAACGAAGACCCCCCGACTAGCGGACAGCTGGACTTGTCTTCTCCAACAACGCTCAGACTCATTCTATTTGGGGAGCATCTTCAGACCTCAGTTCGTGTAGATGCAATGCCTCCCCACCCCCTTTCTACCATGTAATCCCCCCGCCCCACTGACTTCTTCCCGAGGGAACTGCTCAGTGGTCTCACCTCGTCCTGGGTGTCTCCTTCCCAGGCCAGTGTGTGAGGGCAGCGCTTGCTGTGCTGGTCACTGCGGAGGTCTTTGTCCGTCCTTCAACACGGGGGAGGGAATTTATGGCAGCAACCACAGCTTAATCCACACACTGTTATGTACCAACCGCGATGTGCCACAAGCCAGGGAAGAGAACGTGTCCAGTGATTCGTCACGGGCAGTCGTCAGGGAAATTTTCTGCTCTACTTTGGGGAGATGACTTTCACTCCCAATGATGTGTTAGCACTCGCCATTGTCACAAGTCCTGGTGAATGACAGCTTGTCACGTGCCGGCACTGTGCTGTGCTTCATGCAAGTGAGTTAACTCCTGGCACCCTCTTGTATTACTGAATGATTTTTTCTGTCCTTTGTCTTCTTTTATTGTTGTATCATAATTTTACATATTTTTGGGGTATGTGTGATATTTTGACCATGTGTAATGGTCAAATCAGGGTAAAACATTTATCTTTTCTTTTGTGTCGGAAACAGGACAATTCTTCTCTTCTAGCTATTTTGAAATATACAATAAATTATTGTTAACTATAATTTCCCTTCTGTATTATTGAATACTAGAACTTATTCCTTCTATCGAATGAAATTTTTGTACCCTGAATGATTTTTCTTTTCTTCTGAATGCTAGTTTTAAATGTAGGACTACCATTTCTTCATCATCTGAGTTCGGGATCCAGGCTTCAAATGAGGCAACATATGAGATCAGCTTTGGAGGCCAGAGGCCTTTTCCATGGTGGAAAACATCTGCTTGACACTTTTTAGTCTGCAAACTACTCTCCAGGGTACAGTGAATGCATGGCACTGGGAGTTCCTCCTGAAGATGACAGGGGTTTAAATCTCTGGAGGGACATTCTGGGTTTGTGGCCAGGGAAAATGGCTACAAGTGTGAATAAAAGGGGTTGGAACATCTTACCCTTGAGGTCCAGGCAATTTTGCTGAGCAATGCCCCTGACCAAGCCTGATGACATCAAAGAGAAGATATCTTCTTTTATACTTTTCAGACTAGCTCAGAATGAGTGAATTGGCATGAAACTGCATCTACTGCTGTAGTGCCAGTGCATAGGTGGCAAAGCTGCTGGCTCAGATGGGACTTCAGTTCCTTGAACTGCCAAGAGCTCAGAAAGTGGCCACAGGTAGCCTACAGTTTCAAGATGGCAATGGTGGGTGAACCACTAAGGGTCAGTAGGAGTGGTTTGTCTTACTGTCCTACCTCAATTGGACCTCCAGGGTTTTGGTGCAGACATAGCTGGCAGCCAGGTGGTGGCACTGAGGACAAGCAGGACCATCAATAGGGCATTGGTGATTGTGGCTGCAGAGTCTACCTTTAGGGGAGCGTGGAGTTCTCCCCTCCCCATGGGCAGCAGGCAAGCTCTGTGGAAGACCAACTTCCGAACAAACACCAGTTACACTTGTAGTAGTCAGGGATTAGAGGTGGAGGGAGTCTTAGAAATATTAGGGGATTCACTCCTGCTAGTAAATCAAATGGGAAGCAACGAGCCACAGTACTTTGAGCATTGGAGGACACGTGACCTTGGTTTTAATCCCAGACTGGCAGGGCTGGGGCATTGTAGTTAGCAGGGAAAGACTATGCCCTGAGCAATAATCATGATGCAGGAAGTCCCTAAGGAACAGGTGTAAAAGTTCATGGAGGTTGGAACTACCAATTATCCTAGCTTGAAAATTAATAGAATGCTCTCCACTTAAGAATAAGGTTTATGTTTCAAGTGCGGTAGATGATTATATTGTGTAGGAACACAACTGAAAAAAAACCCAGTCAAAATGAAGTATATCTCTTTTGGGATTGTAGTAGCCCCAAGCCCTCTTGCCTAGCTACATATAGTACCCAGACATTATGCACCTTTTTCTGGAAGGTTGTGACATGTAGTGATTTGTGATTATAATAAATTGGTGTTTTCCAAAGTTTATTCTGTGGAACCCTTAGAGTCAAACAAATTTGGAAAACTTTGCCAAATATGTCTTCTTAAATATTCATAATGCATGTGAGTATATTTACCTGCTCTAAGTCAGATGATCATAAGCCTTTGAATCTTGTTTAACCAATAATTTTTCCAAATTATTTGATCTTGAAATGCTACTTTTGCATGATACCTATTAAAGGTTTGTGTAATTCTGTCTAATATGATGTGTAGGAGCTTTTATTTTTTTGTATTTGTTAGATCTTTCAATGCTGACATGAGGGATACTCCAAGCAGTATTCTTATCCAATTCAATATTCAGTATCCAAGGTAATGAGCATAATGCTCTGAGACCTTGAGAACACAGAACAGATAGCTAAGTTTGGGAACTGGCAATATGAATTGTTAGAAGATCGATAGACCATGGAATTCTATGTTGCCATCTGGATTGTAATCTAAACCACTGACCATATGGTAAGTTAGGAGGCAGATGAAACCAAGAGTGTCCTCACAGGCATGTGAGATAAGGAAGAACTGGTGATTAAGAAGATGACCAACGCAAGGTTCTGGAGTAAGAAGGCCAAAGGATAACTGACTTCAAAGAAGAAAATCTCAGAGTTGAAGACTATGGAGGTGGAGGAGTTCCAGGCAATAGATAACTGTCATACATTTATGGGTAGGTAGAGTGGAGATAAAGATCACTGGCAGCTGTGCCGATGCTAGAGAGTATTGAAGAATCAACACAAGGAGGGTGGCAGAACGCAGGGTGAGGAGGCACCCGTGACTCAAATGGTGAGGCTCTTGGGAGCCATTTTGCAAGCGTGTGAGTGCATGTTCTTAGGGCCCTGCCCACACCCCTGGCAGAATAATGTTATTTCCTTTTTAAAAAAGGAAACAGGTTGTGAATTTCAAAGCCATCCATATAGTAAGAAGCTCAGTTGAGAGATGAACTAGTCTTCTGACTTTAAGCTCTGGATTCTTTTCCCCACGTCTTGAATCCCTGTATTGAATCCTTGTATTCAAGGTTCTTGTCCACAAGGTTGGTAGATACCACAGTGAGGGTGGACAGAGGAAATATATATTTTACGTGTGAAGACCAATAGGTAAATCATGAGACTATGACAGGAAAACAACCTGTGAGGTTAAAAACTGGACATCGTCAGTACAAGGGTGTGAGGTACAATGCAAAGGATTAACCAAAATAAGAGATGGTCCAGGGGCACAGCACCACTGAAAACCATATTTTAACCAATGTGATGAGTTGAAAGGAAAAAGACAGAGGTGAGTTCATTCACTGTAGAAAGCGGACTTGATAGGAACCAGAGTGCCAGGGTGACAGGTGTTCTGTGAGCTTTAGAGGGATGCTGTGAGCTTCCCCAGGATGTGAACCGCTGCTGTTCTAGTTGCCATTGCCTGATTGGAGGCTCCTGGGCCATTGGTCCTGGTGGTCCGTGCTGACAGAAGGGGCTCCCTCCAGAGTCTCCTAGAAAATTTCTGAATTTGCATTAAAAATATCCTGTTTTTATTGATACGTAATAATTGTACATACTTATGGGGGTTATGTGTAATATTTTGATACATGTGCACCATACATAATAATCAAATCAAGGTATTTAGGATATCCATCCCTTCAGACATTTATCATTTCTTTGTGTTGGGAACATTTCAAATCTTCTCTTCTAGCTATTTAATATTTTGAAATATATAATAAATTATTGACTATAATTTCCCTTCTGTATTATTGCATACTAGAACTTGTTCCGTCTATTTCACTGTGTGTTTGTACCTGTTAACCAACCTCTCTCATACTGCACCCCTCTTCCCAGCCCCTGATAACCATCGTTTTTCTCTCTACCTCCAGGAGATCAACCAAAATATCTTTGGAAGACCAGAGGGGGTCAGGGATTTGGAATCTTTTGAGATGTGCTCATGGTCATTAATAAGATAACATTTCAATATTATAGAATTATAGAAAATAGCATTGCAGAACTGAAAAGATGACAGTAGGGGTTTCATCTTCACTGTCATTATTCTACTCCCTCCTGCTCTCCCATCTGACTCATGCTCCCCACCCATATCTGTTCTTCTACGAGTCGTGATGGCCCCTGGCTGTTGGTGTCCAGACTGCTCTATCTGGTTCCTTCTAATGACAGTCTTGGTGGGCTGGCGGCATCCAGCCTTCTGACCACAAAGAAGTCCTGCTGCGCTTTTTAAGATGATGGAGTAAATGTATTCCTAGAAAACATCATTTCCACAAGCAAGCATGGAAATAATATTTATATTCTCTAAATTGGTCACATGAAGGCAAACTTTCCCCTTTTCTGCACTTTTTCTTTCTAAAGTGAGATTGAGGTAATTTACATCAGTGGGAATTAATGGGAAGGGCCTTTGTGAAAACAGAGGGCCTGGGTTCTCTCTTCGTTTTACCTCTGACTAATTGTGACACAGTAAGCAAGCCATATAATAGTCTCATTAGAAGACCTTGTTGAGAAGAGCAGGAGCAGGGAGCCATCTGGCGTGTGAGGTGCCTGCTGGTTGAAAAAGTTATGGGGCTAAAAATAATCTCAACATGATGACTCTGTTGAAATGAGACACCCGGGCAAATAAACCGGCTATTGGTCCACCCAGGAGATTGCCATTTTCCCACTTAACCGTGCAGAGATCAGACATAAAGAGCCCTAGAAAGACCAAAGCCCTGGTTTGGGGATGAGGGTAGGGAGCTGACAAATATTTCAAAACGATAGTAAAGATGGAGGCATGATCAGTAGTCATCATGATGCCTCATCGCAGGTCTGAACAGAGCATATGCACATGGTGGGGAAATGAACTATGCAAATAGAAAGGGAGTGATTGGCTAGGAATACGGTGAGCAATGCCCAATATGGCCAAGGATTTGGACGATGTAGACCATCCCAGATGAATGTCAACAATGTGAATAATATAGTGCTATATTAATTCTAAACTTACGAGAAGTATAAAAAATTGTTGAAGTTCATTTTCTCTACATTTTCGTTATGAAAAATTTCAAACATACAGAAAAGTTGGCAGAATTTTGCAGTATATACCTGTATGCCCACAATTTGGATTTTACCATTAATGTTTTACTATAGTTGCTTATTGCATGTCTATCAACCCATTGATCCCTCTATCATCCATCAGCCCATCTTATTTTTTATGCATTTCAAAGTAAATTGCAAACATTAGCACGTTTACCCCAAACTCAATGTCATTTTTAGTTTTTATTTTTAAGATAAAATTTACACACAATGAAATAGAGAAATCTTAAGTCTACTATTCTATGAGTTTTGACAAATGCAGACTCCTACACATCCTAAACCTCTACCAAGGTATAGAGCGTCTCCTTCACCTCACATCTCCCTCAAGTCTGTCAATCTTTGTCCCTGCCCAGCCAGAGACAGCCACTATGCGCGTTTCCCCCCCAGGTCGGTTATTCCTGTGTCAGAACTTCATATAAATGGAATCATACAGATACCTTCTCTTCTGCGTTAGGCTTTTACTCAGCACAGTGCTTTTTAGATTGCCCCCAAGTTATTGTGTGTTAGTAGTTTCTTCATTTTTAATTGTTGTTAGTGCTCCTTTTTAAAATGAATATACCACAGCTTGTTTATCCATTCCATTGATGGATGCTTGGCATGTATTGATGGATACGTGGTTATCATGAATAAAGCTATTACAAACATTCTTGTAAAAGTACTTTGCGGGAGTAGAAATGCTAGGGTAGGTGTATGGTTACCTTTTAAAGAAACTGAGAGCTAATTTTACAAAGTGATTGTTCCACTTTATACTCCCACCAATAATGTATGAGAGCTCCAGCTGTTTATCATTTTTCTGAATGTGAGCGTGAGATGATATCTTATTATGGTTTTAATTTCCATATCCCTAATGACTAATGATGCTGAGCATGTTTAAATGAGATTATTGATTATTCATAAATCTTCTTTTGTGAAATGTCTGCTCAAATCTTTGGCCCATTTTTCATCAGGTTGTTTGTTTTTATTATTGGGTTGTAGGGGGTCTTTATATATCCTGAATACCAGTCTTCTATCAGATCTGTTTCTTCCAGCTTATGTCTGATTTATTTACTTTCTTTAAGGTATCTTTTCATCAGAATTTTAAATTATGATTATGTTCAATTTATCAAGTTTTTGGGGTTTTTTGTGTGTTTTTGTTTTTAATGATGATTTTTTCCTATTATGTTGTTGTTTTCTATATTTTTTCCTAAGAAACTTTACTTAACCCTAAGTCACAAAGATATTCTCCTATGTTTTCTCCTGAAAGTTTTATGGTTTGAGCTTTTACGTGTACCTGTGTGCTGCATCTCAAATCAATTTTTGGGCATGGTGTGAGTTAGTGATCAGGCTTCATTTTTTCCCAAATGGATATCCAGTTGTTCCAGCACCATTTGGTGAAAAAAATTGTCCTTTTCCAACTTACTTTAGCTCCTTTGCTGAAAATTAAATTTTTTCTGCATTTTTTGATCCTTATTACTATGGATTTATATCACATCTTGAAGTTAAGAGTATAAGTTCTCCAAATTTAGTCTTCTTCAAGATAATTTTGCATATTCTGGATCCTTTGCATTTCCATATAAATTAAAGAATTAGTTGGTCAATTCCTATGAAAGAGACTGATGGGATTGTAAATGGATTTGCAATAAATCTTGTTTATTTTTGAATGCAGATAATGTTGGTGGATTATTTGAGTATTTAATCTTATACTGACCACATTTTTAGGAGAAACAAAAAGAAAACATAAAATAAAAAAGATCAAAGTGATTAAATGGCTGAAAACTAGGAGAAAGTATAGGGTGTAGGAATGGCTTGAGTTGTTTCTGTGAAATAAAATTAAAATCCTAAGACACCCCTGCCTTAACTGACTGAAGGACCCCTCTTGGCCAAGGTGACCCCAGAAAAACTAAGTTTCCTAGCCATGACAGGATAGAAGTTGGTCACACTGCAGTACACCCCCTTCTCTGCTAACCTTTACCAGGATTTTCTCTTAAGAGTTAAACAGAAACCAGCCCTGAAAAGCAAGGAACGGAAGACTCCTTCCTTGACTGGCATCAACCAACTGCCTGACGTTGTGGCTGGACTGAACTCCCTTTTTGCAGTTTTGATGTGACAGCTGGCGAGTTTCATGCTGTATTCCTTCCTGATTTTAATCACTGTTCGTGGATGGTTCTGGCTGTTTACAGAGGTTGCACACAAAGTGCCTTTGTGTCTTTTGCTTCACCTTTTGCCATATAGAGCCTAATTTTACTGTATTTAATATTAAATCTCCACCCCAAAGTGAACATGAGATGCATGTAACAAGTATGTTTGCTTACTACATGCATGTGTGTGACCCCCCCCCTCGTGAATATTCATAGTTCCTCTTATAATCTGTTGGATATGTATTTTTAGCCAACCAGTGGGCATAAATTCCTGTCCCACATTTTCTCTGGTGGAAGTGCCTGCTTTCATCTCAGCGAGAGGATCTACTTTCCAGCCTGCAGGTTGGAGCCCTTTGTAAGAAATAAAGCTCTCCTTTTTTTTAGGTCAACATTTCTATCTGAGACATATTTTTTCCCAATTTTGCCTAGTATTTTGTTTATTGCTTGGTGATTCTTACATGCATATTACATAAGGCACAAAGCAAACCACATAGCCCAGTCTGACTTTGCTTCCTAAATGATTTACCAATTCTACTGTGGCTCTTACACTAGGGATGACAACAACAGAATTGTAGCCGTGTGACTCTAACATACATGGAAAATTTTGCCCTAGGATTTCTGCCTCATCTCTGTTTGTCAACTTCCCTCAGTAAACCTGAGACTTTTTTTTTTATCATTCTGTGTCTTTCTCTTCTCTTTCGGTTCTTGCCCCTCTCATATCAGGAAAGTATTGTCTGCATAGCTTAATTTTAGAATGGAAATGGAAGAATATGATGAGTCAGAAAAGAGAACTAATTTACTTCTTCAATTCTATTTCAATACAGCCTTAGTGGGTTATGAGAACCTATAAACATTAGTGCCACTACAGTTAGTATATGACCTCCCCACTGCTGAATTTGACTGGCTTAAAATTTTTTTCTTTAAACTTTAAAATAAAATTTACCTCTGAATCAGGCAACATTTATGTTCAAATTATACAAATTATAGGATACATACATGACAGGAGTTTGTCCTAGGCTAATATGCCAGTTAACTACAGCTAAACATTTTGTGAAAGACAAATGGTTTGAAGTTTGACACTATTTATTTGCTTTGTTTGATAGGGCCACAACTTTGAAACCAGATAAGCGTGTCGTCTTTAAATGTCTCCAGTATTCCCAAAAGAGAGGTCATCACTGAATTTTTCTACTTCAGGGACAGAATAAGGGACCAGGGACAATTTGGCCAAGGATTATTAAATGGAAAAGTAATTTGCTATCAGATGTTTAGAATCTTCTTCCCTTTGTGTACTCTCATCTGTGCATTCTCATGGCCTAGGTTGGTGTCAAGAATAGAGAATGTGCATTATTAAATATTTGTTAAATTGAATGTCATTAATCTCTGGGGTCTTCTCTATTTGGACAGAAAGACAAGGAAATTAGCCGGATGACCAGTGCAGATTCATATCTGGCTTGCCATTCTGATTTTAACATTCAACTCAATTTCACAGTCATTTGATCTTTTAAAAAGTTTAGAATGTTGTCATGAGCCTGCCTGCCTGGAGGGCCCTCTTCCCCGCGCAGTTCACAGAACATCTGCGCCAAAGAACTCTGCATATGGAATTGACTACAACTGCTTCAGGGCTGGGACAGGGTTGAATATGATAGCCATCATTTTAACAAACCGCTTCATAAAACGGCACTACAAGGGGAGTATTGATTGGATCCTCTGTCTGCCTCCCCGAGAACTGCTCGAAGTTGAATGTTTCTGTTGACTTTCTAATTGTCCTTTTTTTCCTATCCTGACACCTTATAATAATATTTTGATACTTAGGAAAATTCAGTAGGGTCTTGCAGAGTCACGCATCCCATTCAAAGGAAGGAGGCAAGAGGGAGAAGGAAGATGACTAGTCTAACTGAGCACTTATTACATGCTGGGAATTTTCATATATCCCATATTTCATATATTAACTATTTAACATTCATTATGTGCCAGAGATTTTCATATACTATATATTTGCCTCATTTGATTTCCAGAGGAACATTATGGGGTCAGTATGGTTATGGGACCCATTTTCCATACAAATAGGAAGTTGAAGTTCAAAAAACAAAAATGATTTGATTTGCCCCTGGAATTGGAATCTGAGTCTGGTTGATTTCAAAGCCCAGGCAGACTCTATTCCATCACTTTACCCGAAGGCGTCTGTTAACAAAAGAACTTTTTTCACAGGGTTCTCAGTCTGATTTCCTCCATGTTTGCAGAACTGCAGATTTGCTTTCAGGACTCAAAGCAGTGGGGAAAACTTCAACTTTCTTCAGAGACTTTGAAAGCAGAGTTCAGTGATTTTTTCTCTCTCGCTTCTCACTGTTGCATCTTCTTTCTTTCTTAGCTGACTCTTATCTCTGTTGGGCATAGAGAATCTAGGTTGGTGACACCGAATGAAAAATAAAAAGGGATGTCAGGCAATGGCGACCTTCAGGGTAGCAAAAGTGTCATTTTTAGTAGGAAGCTTCTATGTCTCCAGCGTAGTGATTGCTCTTGGGCAGCGTCGCCCAGCCAGGATGGTAAATTGGCAGTACGTTTCTGCCTCCTGCCCAGAAAGCGTCCATTGTCTTCACAATAGTCCTTGGCACCCTGGAGCATCCCCTTCCCTGCACTGCGGTGTTCCAATTAGGCTCACTCAGTATGGCTGGCACCCATCATCCAAAATTATTCCTTTCTGCTCAGCTACAGAATTACCACTTCTATTTCCAACTGGCAACAGCTTGTCACCCATCCGAGATATTTTTCCATCTAAACAAAGCTCTTATCACGCCAGTCCTTTGCATAAAAATGTTCAGTGTTTTCCTGTTGTAGTGAGAATGAAACCCAGATTCCTTGCCATGGCCTGCGACACCGTCTGTGACCTGGCCCAGCTCTCCCGTTTACTCCTCTCCCTACTTGCGGGACCCAGCCACACTCCTCGCTTTTTCTCAGACACTCCAAATGCATTTTCATTTTCATTTGCTGTAACCTGGTTCCTTCTCATCACACAGGGCTCAGCTCATCTCTGAATCTCAGAAGGGCCTCTGCTAACCCTTCAACCTTATACAGCCTCCTTCCTACTCACGTGGGCCTCACTTGTATCACATCACCCTTTGTATTATTTTCCCAAAAAAGTTTCACAGCCAGAAATCATGCTTTAGCTTTATTTGTTAATTTTGCTGTCTGACTCTCTCCTTTGAAATGTCAGCTTCATTTGCCAGGGGCCATCTCTACCTGTTTTCCATTGTATTCCTTGTGCATAGAACAGCATGTACTTCGCAAATATCGTTCAAATGAGGGCAATGTATTTAATAGTAACACCAAGGGGTGGCTGATCATCCACGGAATCCTAGCTACTGTGGCCAGCAGGCAAAGGAAAGATTTTGCATAGAAACGAGAGGTGGGAGGTAGGAGGCAGTGATCGAGTACTGCTCTCTCCCTCAGATTCTTCTGCATCATGGCATGTATGAGCGAAAAACAAATGCCAGCAGTGCTTGCTTTGACGCTTCTTACAGGCATGAATGTCAGTTCCCACGGCGCAGTTTAATAAGCTGGTCCCTTGACAACTGCTGAGACACAGCAGGGGCCCCTCTTAGGGCTCCACCCCGTCCTTCCAGGGCAATCCCAGGTACCTAGCCTGCCGTGAGGAGCGACTGAGCCGCTGAATGAGCAAGGACGCAGTAACAGCTTAAAACAAAACCCACCCAAATAAGTGAGAGTCACAGATGTTTAGTTCCCTATAGAAACTAAAAATAGCATCTCAACATATGTCCCTGAGGTGTTTTTCAGAAACCTGGCTCCCCACCAGATCGAACACGCTGACCACTGTCACGAAGACCTCAGATAACGGGGCACTGAACACTGAACTCTGCCCAGGGTCCTTTGTTCCAAATTTCATCCTGATCAACCTGCCTGCAGTGGGGGGTAGAGAGGGGCTGTAGAGAGTCACACCTACAGGCCAAACCTCAGCGTTCCTTTCCGCTGACGCCAACATTTTCCACAAGGCTTCGCTTCCTTAACCGGTTACAAACCAAAGACTCTCTGAATCTACCTGTGACCCGTAAGCCCCGCTTCAAGACATCCCACCCTTTGGGATGAAGCCAGAGTATACCCTCCGCGCATAGCTGTATGATTTTGCTTGTAACTACTGCTTTCCTGAAAGGCAGCCCTGCCCGTGATAACCCTTGCTTGCGAGCCCCCGCGGGGGTCGTCGCTCTCCTGCCCGGCGCCCGCAGGCGCACCTGCTCTGGCCGCACCTCCGCGCGGGCGTCTGGCTGCACCGCGCCGCCCGGCCAGGCTCCTTCGGGAGCACAGTTCGTTAAGGCTTCGGTTACCAGCATATATTAGCTGTAGGAATGTACGTGCGAGTGACGTCCGAACATTCCTGCCAGCTCCCAGTCCACAAATCGCAGTGACCAAGCGCATCCTTCCACGTCTGTCATCGCGCACCTGTTACCAGTGACGCGCAGGCAGTTCAGGGCGTAGTTGTGTTGCCTCCTTGTCTCTCAGTGATAAACTGGCGGTATTTTGTGAAAACAGGTATTGAAAGAGGGATTCGGCCAATAAAGATGAAAAAAAGTCATACTACCGGAAGTGAAATTTTAATCAAATATAAATGAAATTACAGAAAAAATACTCGACCTGTAATCAAATTGAGGGAAAGTTTAAATAAACTATTTGCATTCCAAGAAAATTTCTGTACCATCCATAATTTACCAAAACTATACCCCCAGTTCGCCTCGCGAGCTCACTTTCTGACCCAGGTGGCCCTCCTTTCTCTTACCTCCCTCGGCTCCCTGAAGACGGCCTGCTCCAGTTCCCTTCTCTAATTTTTCTTCCAATCTTTATGTTAAGATTTGTCCCCTAAAAAGATGAATATCTAGCTACTGGAGTTAGCTTCTGGGATAGTTTTGGGGTTATATTGCTTTATTTGGGAGCTCAACAATCCAAATTTCCCAAGCGCTGTTTTCTCAGAGGAGCTTTGTGTGTGAAGGAGAACACCCCTCTGCAGTGCCACCATGCACGCCCCCTGTCCTGGCCAGCAGGCCTTGTGCTCAGGGCTTCTCCCGGGAGGGGCCGTTTGTATGGCCCGTGCAAATAGTACACATTTAAGACTGTAAGTCCGCACTCACAGGCAAGGAAGGGGCAAGAAGCACTCCCACCGTAACTGTGGTGGCACCGGGGGGCTGCATCTGCAGGGCTCTGGCTGGCCCGCCACCACAGGTCTCCTGCCAGGACACCGGGATGCCACGGTTACCCTAACTGCCCGGCAGCGATGCTCAACTTCTAACCCTGTGACCCTTGCTCACTGCCCCAAATATGAGCCCAGCGGCGCTGTTTCTTCTCATATTCTTCTTGATATTTTTTTGCTACTGAATTCCCTTCTAATTAAAGCCTAAATCTTTATCCTGTAGAACAGTAGCCCCCGCCTTTTTTGCACCAGGGACCATTTTCATGGAAGACAGTTTTTCCACTGACCAAAGAGGTGGGGATGGTTTCAGGAAGATTCAAGAGCATTGTATTTATTGTGCACTTTATTTCTATTATTATTGCATTATAATATATAACGAAATAATTATACAACTCACCATAGGCTGGGGACCCTGGTAATTGATAAGAGTTGGAGACATCAGTATGAACTCATGTTTAGTTGGGACCCCATTGTAAACAAATGCCTCAGTATCCATCAACTCGTCACAGAATATTTCCTCCTCCATCTCTGCCATACCTTAAACCCTGCCAAGGAACAACGGTGTCTGTAGATCCCTGAAGAACGTCGTTCATCATGGTTTGGAGGGACTGCTTCCATTCTCTCACAGTGGACTCTAGGCCACGGCCTCTGGCTGCAGCTTTCATGAGCTTTCACCCATTTTCTTCAGCTGAGAAGTGGAGAGATGTAGAGCTGTGGGACTGAAGACAGGTGAGCCCCAGTGTGTGCGGGCAAAGCCCTTTTCTTTTCCGTAACCCCCCTCTGCAGGCAGGTTGATCAGGATGCGCAGCGAGCCGGGAGGCTTCAAACCCCGCTGTGAGTGATTTGTGCGCAAGGGTTCATGTGCCAGGCACTGTGCTTAACGCTTTGCACATATTATTTCATTTAACCTTACTACAATTTCACATAGTACAAACTACTCATATCCTCTTTTAAAGAAGAAAATGAGGCTTAGGAAAGTTCAATAGTTTGCCTAAGACTTGTGCTCTTAGTTACTTTAAATGTGTTCATAAAAACATTTTCATTAAAAAATTGTGGAAAAATATTTTTGTAAGGATAATATGTCTTTTGGGACATACTACTTTTTATCTGAGTCATCTTATTTCCTCCATAAAAACAACAGGAAAAGTGGAAAGTATTGCCAAATAGTTTCAAAAGGTTTTGCAGATATGGCACAAGGTTCTCCAGCAATAAATTGAATCTTTTGACAAGTCTTTGGTCACAATAGGCTGAACACTAAAACTAGTGGTTGATAGAATTGTGACACAGACAATGTTTTTCTACAGAGGCCCTTCCCTCTCTTTCCCGCCATCAGGATAGTCTCATTTTCTTAATCCATCCCCTCCCTAATGTCCTCACAGAGTCTGAATCTGAAGAGGATCAGCTGGGTGTCAACGACTGATTACAGCTGAGGACTGAGGAAGCACAACTTCAGGTAGGGAGTTAGGAGGTGTTTGCAGTGGTCCTTGGAGAAGCTCAGCATCTATCATGTCAACTTATTTTTGTGTGTTGAAAAATTGTCTAAGCAGTTGGATGTTGTCTGATTGTTGTAGCAACATTAGTCATTTGATTATTTATTTACTTATTTATTTTTAATTTATTACTTCAATGCCTTTCCCAAAGGAGGTGGTTATTTTTTAATCAACTAAAACCTGTATTAGTTTTCTACTGCTGCTGTAACAAAGCACCACAAACTTAGTGGCCTAAGACAACACAAATTTATTATCTCACACATCTGTAGGCGAGGTTCATCACAGGTCCCCCGGGCTAAAATCAAGGTGTCTCTAGGGCTGCAGTCCTTAATGGAGCTCTTAGCTAATTTTTAGCTTTAGAAAAGGAAGCTCTGTAGAATTTTTTTAGTTGTTAAATTTTTTTCCAAAAAATATATGCCTTCAATATGTTTAGTTTCCCTTCATTCTGAGCCCTTTGTGTGAAATGATACAGAAACATTTAATTCACAATAAATAACCCAGCATAGCATTATTGGCTCTAAGAATATGCAAGTGCTATGTTGTGTAAATTTGGGGACCACAAAGTACCTCTTGCTCCCAGATAATTTCCTCTCTCTGGAATTTGAATGTTAATTATTTCTTTAAGTTAAAGCATTGAAGGCAAGTTAAAAATGGAAATATTTTGAGGGAAGAGTAACAATTTTTTCTTTAATCAAGTTATTGCAAATTCAAACGACATTATTTATCAGATTGGCCAATCAGCCCCCTGGCTCTGGCGAGCAGGATAGGGATGGGTGGAGGCCTGGACAACTCGGGCTAGCTCCTCCCCAAAGCGGGACTGCACCTCACTGGCCTTGTGTCCTCTCAGCCCCCAAGGGTGAACGAACCACAGGGCACTCTCTCCACACGTGGTTGTTGCGTACCCCAGGGAGGTGGCACTGTGTTCTGTGCCCCATTTCCTGTGTTGGGCAGAGGGAGGCAGGCTGGCTGAGCAGTAAGGCTGAAAGCCAGGTCCTCTTTGGGAGGTGTGTCCGAAGCTGTAGCCATGTAGGTCCCTGCTGCTTTTCTTACTGCTTGTCAGCTTCACGGGCCTCGTCACTCAGACCCTTTGCCTTCCCTGGCTTCAAACCCCCTTCTTGACTTGACTCCGTTGTGTTTGGCCTTGTTCTCCTGCTCTGTTAGTGTCATAGCAGAGCTGACCGAGAACAAACCGAATGGCACGAAAAGGGTGGAGAGAACCAAGTTTATTTACGCCAACGGGCTCAGAGGGGGCTTGCCACCAAATTCTGAGCCCGGAACAGAGAGTGTAGCAGTCTTTTATACATTTCGTTTTAGGGAGGGTGTAAGGCACAGTTACAATGTGGTTATCTTTAGTGGGGCAGGGTCTCCAGCGACCCCAGTTCCTGTTACAGGGTTTCTGTGGAATTTCTTCCAGTCTTATCTTGCCATGGCAGAAGTTGCTGCAAGCAGTCTACAGAGGCAAGAGCGGCAGCAGTTTAGCAGTTTCATAGGGAGGGGTTTTGCTTAGTGGAATTTTCCTTTTCTCTATCATTAGAATGAACCTGATGAAGTTGAGGACTTTCTCATCGGGGAAAAGCTGAACTCTTGAATCTTTGAGCAACATTCTAGAGTGCTAAAACTTGCACCAATGGTTTCTACCATAATGAACATTGTGCTCCCGTCCCTGTCGCATACCAGAGTTTTACGCCACTACATCCTCAGTTTATACTGAGAGTGGATAGCCCTGCTTGGAGATTTTACTCTTTGATGTAGCAAGTAATTTCACTTTTCAGTTTGAAAACAGCCAACTGATCTATGATATTTTTATAGTAGACAATTTTTATGATGTTGATACTGTTCATCTGATTTATTTTCCAGGATATCACAATTCCATTTTCCAATGTTATAATGCAACTATACATTATATATGTGTATATTAATATATAAAAACATGACTTTTAACTACTCACATATAAACATAATTTATATGCAAGTTTGCATTTTTAATTTAACTTTTTATAACATATCTAAGTTAACATTTTAGAAATTGAACTCTTTATTTTGGAAAGCTTTCAGATGTACCGAAACATTACAAAAATAGTATAGAGAATTCCCATTGGTCCTTGAATAGCTTCCCCTAAAGTTAACATGTTAGTCCATGTCTTTTTTATTCATTGGTGTCTACCAGGTGCCTAGACTCAGCTCTTACTGTACATGAGGAATGATCACCAAAATCACACTGCAAACTGTGTCATGTAGCATCTGATTTTTGGCTTTTGTTGGTCATGTTACTTCAGTACCTGGTCTGCCTTTTAAATCACGTAGAGTCTAGTGTGGGTTGTTCTTGCCTTGGAATCAGAAGGCTTGAATTTAAGTCTTGACTCTCCTACTTACCAAATGCTTGACCCAGGTTTCCTCTGTGAACTGTGGACAGTAATACTCAACCTGCCAAGCTGGGAGAGCTGGTTCGAGGATCTGTCGATGCCGGCCCTGAGATGATGGCCGTGTCCATCTCACCGCCTGCTCAGTGTCTGGGAAAGGGCAGCAAGTGCTCAACAACAAGCAGTGGCTGCACTAAGTGAGTAATTAAACAAGTGATATCTACAAAGTTCATTATACATTTAAAAAATGGCATGCAAATGTTAGGAGATTTAACTACTCTCATATAAACACATAATCTATGTGTTGTTAATCAGGTGCTGCCCCGTCATGGCACTTCCTGTTTTGCTCACAATGGAGACTAAACCCCTTGTGAGTACCTGGCAGGTGGTAGGTACCATGAACTTCCTTTTAATCTTATTAAGCTCTTTTTAAAATGCTAGGTACATTTTTAAACTGCTAGGCAAAATGGTGGTTTATTATTTTTGCTAATAAACATTTTCTGACAGCCAACGAGAACTCTAAAGCCAACGTTTTTCTTTCTTCAGATTTTTATTGTCCTAGAGTGCTGATTTCCATTTTTGTTATATATGGTTTTCTTGATTCTATTTCATGCAGAAGGTAAATGTGTATAAATCATGCATTTGCATTTTGTTATTTATTTCTGGAAGGCAAAAACACCTTCATCTAACTCTTGCCTTTCACCTATAATGAGTTCTGTGTTTCGTTTTCATTTGATTTTCTTTCAATTCTGCTACATAAATAGACAAAGCTTGAAATATTATATTATATTATATTTAGGATCCCTTTGCTGGAAACTAAACATTTCATTTAGCGCTGCAACCCCTGGAGGCCCCGTGGGAACAATGTCAGTATTTCCATGCTCTTGACAGTTGGGTGTAGTCAGCTCTTGTTATTACTAAATCTCCTTAATTTACTGGTTCTGGGAAGGAAAAGAAAGGTGTAAAGATTTGAGTATGCCCTGCATGTAGCAATTCAACAGTGTCACATCCATCCAATACTTCTATGAGTCTATTTGCATAGAGAATAAGTGTCCTAGGAAATAAAGCTATCAGTAGTGTCGAGTTTGAATATCTAAGCTTAAAAAATGTACATAGGAATGGAGTTCATTTATACATAACCTCAAAGATTGTTCTGAATGACAATAATGTTATTATGCTGGTACAGAGTTTTAGAACTGGAGGTTCTATTTTTATTCCTTCATTTTATACATGAAGAAATGGAGGCCCAGAGGGGCCAAGGGCCTGTCAAAGTTCAGGCAGCAAAGCTAGTGGCAAAGACCACGCAGAAATACAGGCTCTGGGATCTGCAGTCCATTTGTCTCTGAGCCAGGGATGCTGTCTAGCCATTGCCGATTATTCAGTTTGTGATTATCCAGGGCTATTGCTCTTCCTCCTTAGTCCTGACTTTGCCTCTGTTTTAGTCTCAGCTAGTCAGTTTTGTGCTTTTTAGGGCATTTGCAAAGATTTAATGGGAAGAAATATGGAAATAAACTTCTTATAAAATTCTGTTATTTTAATCTATGGCTCCATGTTATCATCTCAAATTAATTAAAAATATTTTAATGCATTTGTATCTCTTCTTTGTCACATCAACATAGATTCATATTAATATATTACAAGAAATCTTATTCCAGATAATACTACTATTAATATGCTTTACCCTATGACATAAACAAAAAAAATAGAAAGTGGTACTTTGCAATCTGGTTTGATAGTCACAAACGGATTGCAATAAACAAGGCATATCAGTTATTTGGAAAAAATACCTTATTGTTTATAGTAAAATTAGAAGAAAACTGAAATTAGAGATGGGCTAGAGATCGTAGTAGCTTGTGGCAGAGGTTGGATTAATGGAAAGTAGAGAGATTTTACAATATTAATACAATGTGAAAATGTTTCTGTTAGTTGAATGAAGTTGGATTTTAATATATATGTGCATAGTAGAGGCAACCACAATAATGTTTTCCAGTTTTGCATGGGGATATTTTTTAAAGGAGTTGCATAGAATCACCATCATCAAATTGTCATTGTCATATCCTTAGAGAAGAAGCAATTTCAGAATTTCTTTCTATCTTGGGTTCAAAAAAAAGACTAGAAGAATAACCAAAAATTTTTAAAAAATGAAATCTCTTTCATTTTCATCTCGAGACAGACAGAAATAGTGAGTGAGAGTGAGGGAGAGGTAGAAGAAAGGGGGCGAGAGAGACAGAGCGCGAGAGAGATATCCCCGAAGAGGATATCATCACATAGCCAGTGATGACGAAAACCACTGGATGGTTTTCAACATCTCAGTGGCTGTGGATAGCTCAGCATAATGATTAAAGCATTTCTTCCACAATTCTCTCCTCTCCAGTATCAGTGTTTCTTCCTCTGCATAATTATCATTTCCATCTTTAAAGAACAAACAAGCAAACTCCTCCAGCTACTATTTGCAGCAAAATTTGTAGCAAAATTACCGGAGAGTTGTCTCCTTAACTGTCTCCAAGTCCTTTTCTGCCATTCTCTCTTGAACCACTTGGGAACAGCTTTTGACCCCCCATCCCCTAGAGGACGTCCCTGTCCCCACACAGCTGGCCACGCCCTCTCCTTGCCCTGGGTTTCCGGGCTGTCCTGCTCTCCTTCCTCGCCCCTCCCCTGCTGTCCCTCTTCATCTCTCTGACCTTAGAGCTTGGCTCTGTCCACACCCACGCTCGTGGCATTAGACACCAAAGGTAGGGAGGCCACTCCCAACTCTTTGCTTTCAGCTCAGACCTCTCCTCTAAACTGTAGTCGTGTATCCAGTGTCCAACGTAAAATCTCCAAACCACACTCTTGATTCTCCAGGTTCTCCCCCTTCCGGCCACTGGCAACTTGATCTGCCAGTTGGCTGGGCCAACATTTCCACGTTACCCTAATTCCTTTGTTTTATTCTCATCCCCAATTAATTATGTCATTAGAAGTCCTCTCCACTCTACCTCAAAATATTCGTAACCAGACTGCTTCTCACCCCTCCACTCCTGCGTTCTGGTCTAAACCACCATCGTTTCTTGGATTATTTTAACAGATGCGTAACTATTCTGCCTGTCTGCTCTGGCCCACCCTCACAGTCTACACAGCACCCTGAGTGTCTTTGTACAGCTGCATTCTAGTCACGTTGATTCTCCGCTCAGACCCTCCCACAGCTTCTCAGAGCACAAGCTTCTCCGGCTTCCTCTGCTGCTAGAGTCCTTCTCCCGCCACCGTGATGCTCCCTGAGTGCAGACCCGTGTCCCCCCGTGCTGTTGCACAGTTCCCGTCCCGCGGCCCGGACCCGCTTCCCTTGCGCGTTCTGACGTTCTCACTCAGGCATTCCCGCCTTGGTTCAGACAGCACCTGGTGACAGCAGCCTTCTCAGGCCATCTGTCTGTCTAACATCGCAGCCATGTGACCCATGGCACCACTGTTCCTCCTCTTAGTTTATTTTTCCCCCAAGCATTCATCTTTATCTAGTAGCATACAGTTATTGATATTTTATTCATTTTTTATGTTTATTGCCTGTTCTTTTCCTGCTAAAATATAAGCTCCACTGGGGCAGGGATTTTGCCTGTTTTGTTCTGTTTCCTGCAACGTCTCTGGAGCAGTTCTTGCCATGCGGGAGCACTGAGATGCTTGTTGAGTGTACGAGCTCGTGGACGTTGGGGTCCTATACGCCTGTGGAGGATCTGGCTTATGTACCGTAAGGAAGGTAATTGCACTCCTTTGGGACTATTAATTGATTAAATAGCAACAGTAAGAGTTCTTACATGTTGTTTTGAGGGAAAACCTACCATGGTTGTGGGTTTTTTTTATAATCACTTATCCACCTGAATCTTCTTTCAAGAGCATTTTTCATATTTATACAGAAACATTTTTTTTTTTTTTTT